>JAQFZY010002239.1:0-12370 GCA_034696285.1 Hypogastrura burkilli
TAGCCACGCCCCAGAACAGAAATCCAGTCAATCCCAACCTCTAGCCACGCCCTTGGACGCAAAATGAGCTAATCCCAGCCTCTAGCCACGCCCATGGACTCAAATCCAGTCAATTAGATCATTAGCCACGCCCCAGAACCGAAATCCAGTCAATCCCAGCCTCTAGCCACGCCCCTGAAGTAAAAAATGAGCCAATCCCAGCCTCTAGCCACGCCCATGGACGTAAAATGAGCTAATCCCAGTCTCTAGCCACGCCCCAGAACCGAAATCCAACCAATCAGGACCCCTAGCCACGCCCATGGACGTAAAATGAGCTAATCCCAGTCTCTAGCCACGCCCATCGAATCTAAAATGAGCCAATCAGTTCACTACCCACACGCTGTACTAAAAAATGACCCAATCAGTTCACTAGCCACGCCCCAGTACTCAAAAGTAGCCAATCAATTCACTAGCCACGCCCCAGTACTCAAAAGTAGCCAATCAATTCACTAGCCACGCCTATCGACTCTATAAACGGACCTAATCACGCCCCAAGGAACATGGAATCCCGCCCATTTATTAAAACTTACCATTTGTCATAAGATGATGATTTAGGAGGACTGGAGTACTCTGTGTAGTCACGTGCCCAACCACATGACTAATAACAGTCTGAGAAGTATTAGCAGCAGTGAGGACGGGTCCCTGTGGTGTTTGAATGATTTTTCTTATTACTGGTAATTGTTGTAGACTGTTTTGAGATGCTGTTGATTGTAATATCAATAGTTAAATAATGTAAAAAAATATATATAAAATTATTAAAACTTACATGAATTAAGAGTCGCCGGACTGCTGTTCCCATTATATTTTGTATTATTATTACTACTAGAAAAATCAAGTATCATCAAGTTTCCTGGATTTGTTGTTGTGTGATTGACCTGAAAAAAGAGAGAAAAATATTGTCAACTCTCTGTGTAAAGGGATCACAATAGGTGTTACCACATACACCCGTAAGAAATATGTAAACTACCGTAAGAAATATGTAAACCACCGTAAGAAATATGTAAACCACCGTAAGAAATATGTAAACCACCGTAAGAAATATGTCTAAATAAATATGGAAAATTGTCACCAAAAACACAATTGGGAGAGGAGGTATACAGTGTTACGACCTAATATGTCACCACCCAAAGCATGTCACCACATAAATATGTCACCACACCTAAATATGTAACCACTCCTAAATATGTAACCACTCCTAAATATATCCCCACGCAAAAAACATGTCACCACCCCTAAATAAACATACCACCTAAGTATGTCACCACCAAAATATGTCACCATCCCTAAACATGTCACCATCTTGTAGTCACCACGTAAAAAACATGTCACCACCCAGAAACCATTGTCACCACATAAACATGTCACCACCCGGAATTCATGTCACCGCCCGGAAAACATGTCACCACCCGGAAGACATGTCACCACCAAAAGATGTCACCACCCGGAAGACATGTCACCACCAAAAGATGTCACCATTAACCACCCAAAAAATATGTCAAAACTTAAAAATTGTCACCACCCCTAAATATGTCACCACCCAAAGCATGTCACCACCAAAATATGTCACCACCCGGAAAACATGTCACCACCCCTAAACATGTCACCACCAAAAGATGTCACCACTCCTAAACATGTCACCACTCCTAAATATGTCACCACCCAAAGCATGTCACCACCAAAATATGTCACCACCAAAATATGTCACCATCCCTAAACATGTCACCATCTTGTAGTCACCACGTAAAAAACATGTCACCACCCAGAAACCATTGTCACCACATAAACATGTCACCATCCCTAAACATGTCACCACCCCTAAACATGTCACCACCAAAATATGTCACCACCCCTACATATGTCACCACCCCTACATATGTCACCACCCCTCAACATGTCACCACCACCCAGCACCACCCAAAACATCCATTCCTGTCACCACCAACCAACCAACTTACATGATTAACAACAACACTCGTCCCACCAGTGACCCCTGTCCCACTTCTCCTGAGTATAACTGCCGCTGCCGCGGCGGTCCCACCTTGCGCCGCCCCACCTTGCGCCGCCGCGGCTTTAAATCCCCCGCCGACCTTATTTCTTCCCAGTATATGTGGCGGCCCTTTTCGTTGCTGCTGCTGCTGCTGCTGCTGCTGCGGTAACAAACTCTGTAAACTTGTTTGTATTGAACTGGAATGCTTTATAACACTATTTATTCGTTTCAACTGTTGCACTTCCTCAACGTAATCCTCTTGTTGTAGATATGTTGTTGGAGTTAGGATTTGGGTACGTTTTCGAGCAGCGGCGGGAGGCGGCGGTGAGCCCTTAATACCGCCACCACGTGGTTTACGAGGTCCGCCGCCGCGGGATCTGGCCCCTCCGCCTCTCGAACCTGTTTTATTGATTACTGCCGGGATAACTGTTTTTGTAAAGGAAGTGTAGGGGCCAGGAGTAGTTGGAAGGGGGGCGGCGGCGGCGGCTCCTGGGGGTGGAGTCATGGGGGGGCGGCGAGAGGGGGGTGGTACTGTGTAGGGTCCCGGGGGGGAGGGGCCTAAGGGGGGTGGTACTGTGTAGGGACCAGGGGGGGAAGGGGCGGGGACACGGGGGCCTGGTACTGTGTAGCGAGAGGAGGGTAGAGTTGTACCACGCCCCGGGGAGGAGGCGGGGACTGTCGTGTTAATGCCACGCCCAGCGGAGGGGGATGCATATGTATTTAAGCCACGCCCAGGGGAGGCGGGGACTGTTGTATTGATGCCACGCCCAGCCGAGGAGGATGCATATATATTTAAACCACGCCCAGGGGAGGCGGGCACTGTAGTATTGATGCCACGCCCAGCGGAGGAGGATGCATATGTATTTAAGCCACGCCCCGGGGAGGCAGGCCCAGCATTGACGCCACGCCCAGCGGAGGAGGACGCAGAAGTATTTAGGCCACGCCCCGGGGAGGCAGGCCCAGTATTGACGCCACGCCCAGCGGAGGAGGACGCAGAAGTATTTAGGCCACGCCCAGCGGAGGAGGACGCAGACGTATGGATGCCCCGCCCCGGGGAGAAGGACGCAGACGTATTGATGCCTCGAGAGAGTCCTTGAGTATTGAAGGCACGCCCAGGAGGAGGAGTAGTAACTAAACCCCTCCCTCTTCCCCTTCTCTGCTCAGTTCCTCGCCGGCCCCTCCCCCCACCCCTCGTAGCCCCGCCCCTCCCACCAGGAACCTCAGCACTGGCCTTCCCACAATGCCCGCCCCGAACCCGACTCAGCCCCCTCCGACAACTCTGTCGTACTTCCCTAAGGCTCTCTCCCGGGTCCATATCACTCGAGTCAGACCCTTCACTAGTAACCCTTCGTTTGGCTGAGAGAGAGAGGAGGAGCTCGTCAAGGGTCGTGGTTGGTTTTCGTTTAAGGGATACAGGGGGTGTGGTTTGGGTTGAGGCGTTCGATGTTGTGGGCGGGATTGAACCAGCTAACGTTTTAGTGTGGAGCGGTTCTGGAGGCGGGGCATGGGGCGGCCCTGAAGGCGGAGCCTGGCTTCCAATTGGACCGGGTGGCGGGGCCTGGCTTATAACTGGCCCTGTGGACGTGTCCTGACTCATAATTGGATCGGGGGGCGTGGCTTGAGTCTGGATTGACCCGGGAGGCGTGGCTTGAGTCTGGATTGACCCGGGAGGCGTGGCTTGAGTCTGGATTGACCCGGGGGCCGGGGCCTGGCTTATAACTGGCCCTGTGGGCGTGTCTTGACTCCCAATTGGATCGGGGGGCGTAGCTTGGCTCATAACTGGCCCTGTGGGCGTGTCTTGACTCCTGATTGGTCGAGATAGCACTGGGGGCGGAGCTTGGCTTATTACTGAACTAGTGAGTCCTGTGGGCGTGGCTTGGCTCTTTATTGGCTCTGAGGGCGTGTCTTGAGTCTGGATTGGCCCGGGGGGCGTGTCTAGGCACCTTATTGGCTCTGAGGGCGTGTCTTGAGTCTGGATCAGCCCTGAAGGCGGGGCTTGAGTCTGGATGTGCCCTGAAGGCGTGGCTTGGCTCCCAATTGTCCCGGGGGGCGTGTCTTGCCTTATAACTGACCCTGGAGCCTTCTCTTGGTTCCTAATTGGTTCGGACTGTACTGGGGGCGTGTCTAGGCTCCCAATTGGCTCTTTAACCGTATCTTGACTCCCAATCGGCTCTTTAACCGTATCCTGACGCCCAATTGGCTCTTTAACCGTATCCTGACTCCCAATTGGCTCTTTAACCGTATCTTGACTCCCAATCGGCTCTTTAACCGTATCCTGACTCCCAATCGGTTCTGTATCCTTCCTCCCTCCTTCCTCTGTTGATATTTGTGGTCCAGGTAGTACAGCAGCCGGAGCATACCCTTCATTACACCATGAATAGGAACTTGAGCCGCCGGCCAATCTAAAAATTGTCATTAAAAAGGTCCCTTAAAAAGAGTCAACACGGTACTCCAAGGGCCCTCTATACTTACGTATCCCCAAGGAATCCCAACCATCCATCATTAGCTGCCCTTCGTACTTCTCCAGCATGACGCTCCGGACTAATTTGAAAGTAGTCCCTTAGTGTTTTGAGTAGGGTCCCTTTGGAAGAGTCCAAGTGCCCAGAGGCACGGAGAGTTGAGACTAGGTTTCCATATGTTGCCAGTTCTGTGTAGTTACGTTAAGGATTTAATTAGTGTTTGTAATTTAATTACAACTATGTCTGGCTACTTACGGAGTGACCTCAGTTCCCTGGAACAATTAAATCTCTTCTTTTCAGCAGTTAAATAAGTGTCGAGGTGTTCCATTGTTGCTAAAATTTGGTTAGTTTTAATGGTAGTAACATTTAAATATTATTATTTAACTCAGGCTCGGCTGCTGGTAAGCAAATGGCAAAAAGTTTTTTCTTTTTGAAAATATCTGTAAAGGATACGTTAAAGTGTACCATTGGAAACGGAGGATTTTACCATTATTATCCTTATTTAAAAAAAAAAATGGTTTAAAACGTAGTTAAAATGTTTAGTGTTAACAATTTATTGAAAACCAATATCAGTTAATCTATTTTATTTTAAAAGTAATTTGTCAAATTAATTTTTTTACACTGGCACACAGAAAACTGTGTACTTTGATAAATATTTTAAATATATAATTTCATAATTTCCCAGACACAAACTAAAATGTACAGTCAAGTTGAAACGACGAGAGAACAGAACCGTCGTCGTCGTCCGTTAGAACATACATTCACTTGTACATTTAAGTTTTGCCATTTTTCATTCCCAATACTACTACTGGACCAGGGAATTATACATAATTATACCCGCCGCCGCGCCGCTGCTACCAGAGAGGCCTACAACCAATACTAACCATTACCACTACAACAGAGCCTCTATAGCTCAGTGGCTAGAGCGCTGGTCTCGTAAACCAGATGTCGATGGTTCGAATCCGTCTAGAGGCAGGTTTAGTTTTTTTGGTTTGGCTTGGGTTTAGTCTATCACGTGATTTTTTTTTTTTTAAATGTAATTTTTAGTTTTTTAAATTTTTTTTTTCAAAGTTAATATAATAATAAATGTATTTAATCTATATAATCAGCTGATTGACTTTCTCGGCGGTGGCTGTGCCTGTCAATAATAATTCTCCGTTATTGTGCGTGCTGGTGGTGCTACCTTTTTTTTTTACTTTAGTTTATTAACTGCGTGATTTATAAACAATGGCTGGCCGTGGACCCCGCCTCATTTCAATTGGTCTCATTAGTTTAATTACATTTATATTATTAATTATTTACTGGACTTGTTGGTTGGATGAGCAAGAGGAGCACAACGGGAGTTTACTACTTGTGGATTTGACGAGTAGTGTGAGTGGGAATGAAAAGGTATGTATGTGTATTTGTTGTGGTTGCACATATATATACTACAAGAAAGTTGGGTTTTAGAGGGTTACATATGGGTTCATTAAAGGGTTTCCAAAAAGTTGGGTTTCCAAAAAGTTGGGTTTCCAAAGGGACTTTTAATGGTTTTATTGTGGTTCATATAGAGTTTCAAAAGGATTTATATAGAAATAAGGGTTCTTGGAGTTAAAAGATTTATATAGGGTGTGTTTCAAAGGGTTCTCAAGGAGTTGAGAATAGGGCGGTTCATATAGGTTACAATTTTGGTTCAAAACAAGGGGTTTCATATATGGGTTATAGAGAATTTGAAGGGTTTATAGAGGGTTAAAAGGTTTGATGGTATATATACATAAGGGTTTTAATAAGGATTTCTAATGGGTATAGTTCAACGTGTTTAAAGGTTTAAAAAAGGTTCGAGACAGAATTTGGGGATTCCATTTGAGAGAGGGTTTTTAAGGTTTATAAGATTTGAAAGGTTCACAGGGTTTCCATAAAGGTTTAAAGGGGGCGGGTTTATAGGGTTTCAAAGAATTAAGGGTTCAAGGGTTTAGACGGATTGCACGGTTAAAAGGGTCTCAAGGGTTTCAAAGTGTTCACAAGGGTTAAAAGTGTAGAAAAGGTCAAGGGTTTCATGGGGGTTTAGGATTTAATAGAATTGGGGTTAAATGGGTTTCAAAGGTTCAGGGTTTCAAAGGCTTTCTGGTTCAAAGAATTATAGTTCAAACGGATTGCGGTTTCAAATTGGGTTTAGACAGTTTCAAAGGGTTCACAAGATGTTAAAAGCGTCTATAAAGGGTTTCAAAGGGTTCACAAGGGTTAAAAGCGTCTATAAAAGGGTTTCAAAGGGTTCAAAAGGGTTAAAAGCGTCTATAAAAGGGTTTCAAAGGGTTCACAAGGGTTAAAAGCGTCTATAAAAGGGTTTCAAAGGGTTCACAAGGGTTAAAAGCGTCTATAAAAGGGTTTCAAAGGGTTCACAAGGGTTACAAGTGTAGGAAGGCCAAAGGGTTTCGTGCTTCATATGGTTTCAAAGGGTTTCGGGTTCAATGAATTAAAGTTAAACGGGTTAGGGTTCAAAGGGTTTATAGTGTTTCAAAAGGGTTCAAGGGTTCAAATGGGATTACACGGTTCAAAGGGGTTCATGGTTCAAATATAATTACGGAATGGGTTCAAACTGTTAAAACACACGGTTTTTCAAAAGGGTTTTATGATTTAAAAGCGTCCAAATCGGTTTCAAAGGGTTCAGGGTTACAAAGGGTTCAATTACAATAGAGTTCAAATGGGTTTATGGTTCAAAGCAGGGGTTTCAAAGGGGTTTCAAAAATGTTATCGGGATTCAAACCGTTATAGAGTTTCAAAGTGTTATAGGGTTTTAAAAGCGGTTTCAAAGTGTTACAGGGTTTCAGAGGGGTTTCGCGGGTTTCATAAAGCATTATAGGGTTCCAGAGGGGTTTCGCGGGTTTCATAAAGCATTATAGGGTTTCAAAGGGGTTTCAAATGGAGTTTACGGTTCAAATGGGTTCATGGTTCAAATATAATTACGATTCAAATGCGTGTA
Organism: Hypogastrura burkilli; assembly: GCA_034696285.1. Lineage (NCBI taxonomy): Eukaryota > Metazoa > Arthropoda > Collembola > Poduromorpha > Hypogastruridae > Hypogastrura > Hypogastrura burkilli. The sequence goes on from JAQFZY010002239.1 coordinate 7,445, forward strand.
CGGTTTATTTTGTTTCAAAAAGGTTTTTTTTATAATTTAAAAAAAAAAAGTCCAATATATATAGTTACAATAAGAGGTTATTATAAATTAAATAGGAATAAAAGCTTATTACACCACACAACCACCTGTCTCTCTCCCTATAGGAACCACAACAACCACAACAGAGCAACAACCACAGAGGAACCAACATCATCCCAATTCAAATTTACTACGAAACACTCTGTCCTGACTCTCGTTACTTTTTCCTCAAACAACTCGAACCAGCTCTAAAAGTTCTTGGCAAGTATTTGACAGTTGAGTTTGTTCCATATGGAAAGGCAGAGGTGAGGGGATGATTATTTCGCGCCGCGCCGCGGTGCGCAGTTCCGCGCTACAATATTATTCCTTATTATTTATATATTTATTATTCTTTTAATTCCAAACACAAACAGACGCTCCATCCCGCCACGACAACCCAAGAACCAACATTTACATGTCAACATGGTCCAGCTGAATGTGAAGGAAATATAATTCATGCCTGTGCAATTCATTACATTCAATCCCCGCCTCGGCTCTTTCCATACTTGTCATGTATGATTGAGAATGCACGGGATCCTTGGAGGGCGGGCCTTAAGTGTGCCACCGCCGCCGCGGAAGAAGGTATTGATTGGACGAGAATAGAATCATGTGCGAGGGGGCGGGAAGGGGCGGAGCTTCTTGTGAAATATGGAAGTCAAACTAAAGGACTGAGGCCAAGGATTAGTTTTATACCAACGGTTGTCGTCAGTGGGGTGAGTTTGGTTTTTGGGCGGTGCGGCGCGGCGCGGAGGTTTGTGGGACACAGAGTGCGCGTGGTAGTTTAAAAAATAATATGATAAGACGAGTCCCCAGAAATTCCATAATGTTATTCGCCATGCCGAAAATTGGTCAAAAAATTTCAGAGTCCCAGAAATTCCATAATGTTATCCGGCATGCTAAAATTGGCTAAAAAACAGCTATGTCCCAGAAAGAACGAAATGTACGTTTTGAGGTCGAGGCGCGAGCGCAGAGTGGAGGTTTGTGGGACAGAGTGCGCGCGCGGTACAAAAAAATGATAATGTCCCAGTAAATGTAAATTTTATTTGAGCGCGGCGCGCGGGGGGGACGGAGTGAAAGGACGCGCAGAGGTAGGTTGAGGGACGTCAAAAAATCGTAATGTTATTCGCCATGCCGAAAATCGGCCAAAAAATTTCAGAGTCCCAGATTCCGTAATATTATCCGCCATGCTAAAATCTCCCGAAAAACGACAAAGTCCACAAAATCGTAATGTTATTCGCCATGCCAAAAATTGGTCAAAAAACGACAGAGTCCCCAGAAAATCGTACGTTTATCCGCCATGCCATAAATCACGCCAAAAAAGTCCAAATAAATTGCAAACACTTTTTTCTACCAAAAAAAAAGTCCAAATTAATAATCTTCTTCTATTTTCTAATTAACAGAGCCAGTCAGGCCAGACGTCCATCTTGAAAAATTTCCTCACCTTTCTCTGTACAAAACTTGTAGTTTCCGAGTGTTAATATTTTATTTAAAAACCGTCTCTCAAACCGTCAATTGCACCAAAAAAAAAAAAAGAACTGGCAGTGGTATTATATATATTTACTAATATATTTAATAAAAGGTACGTTTTGACAAAAAACGTCGAGGTACAACATTTTGGAAATTACTACTACTACGGAGAAGAAGGATCAGCTGATGTTGTTGATGGAGTTGCTACGCCGCCGCCGCCGCCGCCATCTTTCAATTTGTCAACATATTCTGTGAATATATCACGAAAACGAGACCAGGATTTTTCTGGTATTGTAATTGCATTCCGGAAATTGGTTTTGACCTGCAAAATAAAAACAAGGAGAAAAGATTTTTTGAAATTTTTAGAAAATTTTGATATTATTGATATTGACATTTTGCGAGAGTGACTTGAACTTTTTTCAAAATTATGATTTAAAAAAAAAAATTCAAAAAGGTCTTGCAAAGCGAATATGTTTTAGCAGGTGACTTTTGAAATTTTGAAACTTTTTTTCTATCGAAAATTTAGACTCTTTTCGAAATTCTGAACTTTTTTTTTTATCGAAAATTTTGACTCGTTTTTAAAATTCTAAACTGTTTTTTTATCAAAAATTTTGACACGGTTTAAAGATTCTGAACTGTATTATCAAAAATTTTGACACGTTTTCAAAACTCTGAACTGTGTTATCGAAAATTTTGACTCATTTTCAAAACTCTGAACTGTTTTTTTAATCGAAAATTTTGACGTCATCTAAATTCTGAACTTTCCCAACATCTAAATCCCAACTTTTCAATAGTTTTCAAAAATTGTAGTATTTTTGTTTTATTTGTTATTATTTGCTCCTTTTTGAAAATTGTGATTTTGAAATTATAAACTTTTTTTTTTTGTTCAAAATTTGAAAAGTGTGACACGTTATTTTGAAATTTTCTCAAAATTTTGACTCGGTTGCAAAATTGTAGACTTTTTTTTTTTTTTGAAATATTGTACTGTTTTAATTTTGACTGTGTTTTTGTAATTTGAAACTGTGTTTTGGGGTATTGTGAATTATATTTCTTCCCATAATTTTTCATTATTTTGACTCTTTTTTCAAAATTTTTAAACCATTTCTTGAATTTACGAAATGTTTAACAAAAATTAAGAACCTCATTATTGTCTCACCTCACTAACACGCATAAAGACGCCACGATTATTTTGTCCAATATCAAAATAAAATATTTTGTTGTCAACACGTAAATGTTTTCCTTCTGGAAGTTCTCCACGAAATCCGCCATCTTCCGTTCCAAATTCATCCAACAAGTCCATGAGAGCATCACGAAATTCAATCATACCTTGGGCTGGGATTGCTATCTGAGACCGCGGACCACCACGTGAAATTGTTTGAGAGACACGGAGAAAACGTCCGCGACTATTTTCCTAACGGAACCAAACATTCTGTGTGTTTAATTCTTCTACTCATCATAATTCTCTACCAAAGTTACCCATTATGTTCTACTCTCTACCCTAAAATAATAATTCACCGTCTTGGCTCTCCAAATGAAATCTCTTTAAATGAATTTTTTTCTATCCGTGCCTTTTCTATCCGTGCCTTTTCTATCCGTGCCTTTTTCTATCCGTGCCTTTTCTATCCGTGCCTTTTTCTATCCGTGCTTTCTCTCTACCCATGTCTTCTTTCTCTCTACCCATGTCTTCTCTCCACCCATGTCCTCTATACCCATGCTTTCTATCCTAACCCATGTCTTCCCTCCACCCATGTTCTTTCTCTCTACCTATGTGTTATCTACCCATATCTTCTCTCCACCCATGTCCTCTCTACCCATGTTCTCTCTACCCATGTTTTTTCTAGACATGTTCTCTCTCTACCCATGTGTTCTCTACCCAGCTTCTCTATCTAACCATGCCTTCTCTACGCATATGTTCTCTCTCTCTGTCCAGTTTCTTATTACCAACACGTTCTATCTGTCGATCTCTCTCTACCCATGATATTTCTACTCAACTCCTATCTCTGCTACCCACTAACCTCTCACTTTTCTACCAATGTCTTCTCTACTCATTTTCTCTACCCATGTATTTTCTAAACATAGTTATAGTTTCATTTTCTCTCTCTCCTCTCTCTACTCAACTCTCTTTCCTCTCTCTACCCGCATGTCTTCTCTACCCAACTCTCTCCTCTCTCTACCCATGCTTTCTCTACCCGCATGTCTTCTCTACCCAACTCTCTCTCCTCTCTCTACCCTCATGCTTTCTCTACCCGCATGTCTTCTCTACCCAACTCTCTCTCCTCTCTCTACCCATGCTTTCTCTACCCGCATATTTTCTCTACCCATCTCTCTCTCCTCTCTCTACCCTCATGCTTTCTCTACCCGCATATTTTCTCTACCCATCTCTCTCTCCTCTCTCTACCCTCTCGCTTTCTCTACCCAACTCTCTTCCCTCTCTTTACCCTCATGCTTTATCTACCCATCTCTCCCCTCTCTACCTATGTATTCTCTACCCAACTCTCTCTCCTCTCTCTACCCATGCTTTATCTACCCAACTCTCTTTTCTCTCTCTACCCGCATGTCTTCTCTACCCATGCTTTCTCTACCCAACTCTCTCTCACCTTCAAATCCAGGTAGTACCTCCGATTGGTCTTAACCATGACCTCACTCTTGAGTTTCCCATCTTCGGGTACAGATTCGGGATTGGGCGGGCCGAGGCCGGCATAGAATTCTGAAAAAACTGTGAGATATTCTTTAAATTCGGCGGCAGTGGAGAGGGCGAGATAAATCTGACTCCGTCGGCCATCAGCACCAATTTCAGCAATTTTTAAAAACCGCCCGCGGCTATTCTCCTTGACGTCCAAGTAGAAACGTTTACTTTGAATTTGAAGCATTTTGGAGGCGAGTTCATGTTCAGAGGACGTTCCTATAGAAGGATTGTTCAATTTTAATTAGTATTTAAATTAAATGTTTTTTTTAATGTCTCCATGTATAGAAAATAATTGTACAGTTTAAAATAACTACAAAAACTTGGAACAGTAAAGAAAATTTACAGTCAAGATAAGCTGCGAGAGTAACTATTAAATAAAAAGTAAAAAATCTGCCGTCAGCCGCCGGAAAATAAACTGCGAGAGTAACAAATACTTGGAAAGTCTGTGAAAAACAAAGGACCAAGTACAAAATAAGCTGCGAGAGTAACTACAAAAAAAACTTGGAACAGTAAAAAATTGTCCGTGTCAAAAAATTAGCTGCGAGAGTAACTAATACAACAAAAACTTAGAACAGTAAAAAAAAATTAAAAATTAAAGTTAAAATTTGTTTAAAAAATGAGAGTCCACAAAATCGTAACGTTATCCGCCATGCTAAAATTGGTCAAAAAACGACCAAGTCCACAAAATCGCAATGTTATTCGCCATACTAAAATCT
>JAQFZY010002240.1:0-12368 GCA_034696285.1 Hypogastrura burkilli
TCCTGTAGGGGTCAGACGGACAGACAGACGGACAGACGGACAGACATACCCTACTGTTGCCATAAATGCCCTAACGGCCATTAATAATGGATTCAATGTTCAATATCATCATCATATATATATTTCGCAGTTTCCGTCCGTCTGTCCGTCCGTCCGTTTGGAACGGGTTAACTATATTGAATACTAATGCTACCAAGTTGTATGATAGCTTAAATTCTTCAACAGTTTACTGGTAAGGTTCAAAGCTATCAGTTGATTCCGCTACCGCTGCAACAAAAGCGCTAAGCGTCAATGAAGCCCAAGATCGAAGCGTTTCGAAAACTTAAAGTATGCCGTGTAGCACATCAAATTGCTCTTAACAATTTGGACATCAATGCTAAAGCCATGCGCTATTGTCACAAATAACGGCTACCACTGCAACAAAAGCGCTAAGCGTCAATGAAGCTCAACATCGAAGTATCTTGAAAATTTAAAATATGTCGAGTAGCACATTAAAATACTTCGAACAATCAGGACATTAACGTTAAAGCTTTGTGGCATGTCGCAGGTGACCGCTATCGCTGCAACAAAGCCGCTAAGCGTCAATGAAGCGCGAAGGTCGACGCATCTTGAAATTTAAAGTATGCCAAGTAGCACATCAAACTGCTTTGAACACTCAGGACATTAACGTTAAATCTATGTGGTATGTCATGGGTGATCGCTATCAAAGCATATCCGCTATTAAGGTTCAAACGGGTAGAAAGAAGAAGAACGGGGTCTGTGTTGGATAGTGGAATCAAGGTAGATACGGGTAGAAAGGCTTAAAGCGGGATCTGTTTTGGTTAGGAAATTAAAGTAAAAACGGGCATAAACGAGAGAAGCGGTATCTGTGTTGCTTAAGTAATTAAAGTCGAAACGGGTATAAAAGAGAACGGCGGGGTCTGTGTTGGATTGGAAATGAAGGTTGAAAACGGGTATAAAGGAGAACTGCGGGGTCTGTGAGTCTGTGTTGGATAGAAAATTAAGGTTGAAACGGGTATAAAGGAGAAATGTGGGGTCTGTGTTGGATAGCAAATTAAGGTTGAAACGGGTATAAAAGATAACTGCGGGGGTCTGTTTTGGATAGGAAATTAAGGTTGAAACTTGTATAAAAGAGAACTGCGGGGTCTGTTTTGGATAGGAAATTAAGGTTGAAACGGGTATAAAAGAGAACTGCGGGGTCTGTTTTGGATAGGAAATTAAGGTTGAAACGGGTATAAAAGAGAACCGCGGGGTCTGTGTTGGGTAGAAAATTAAGGGTGAAACGGGTATGAAGTATGAAGGAGAACTGCGGAGTCTGTGCTGGTTAGGAAATTAAGGTAGAAACGGATAGAAAGAAGAAAAGCGGGATCTGTGTTGGTTAGGAAATCAAGGGAGAAACGGGAAGAAAGGAGAAGAATGTGGTCTCTTTTGGATAGGAAATTATGTTAGAAACGGGTAAAGAAAGGAAATTACCGAGCGTAAACTGTTATGCGTAGGTAAGTGGAAAGTTGAGAAGGAAGAATAAACGGGTTGAACTATAAATATGTAAAGATAGTTACGGATGTTATGTAGAAACAACTGGAATTGGTAAAAATCAGGAAAATAGGATATAAATAAAGGAAATTTTGAAATGAAACATAAAGGACACTGTGATATGCCATATGCAAGATAGAATGATGTATGGTAAGTTGGCATATGATATGACGCCGACGGGCTTCTTGCTAGTTACAGTAAATAAAACACGCCTTAACCTTAAAAGCTTATACTTTCCGAAGGATTCTGCAAAACCAATTTTGGTTTACATTTAATTTAATCGTACGTCGTACGAGAAAAACCTTATCTTGACCATTCGGTGATACAAATTACGAAAGTCTCCCGCAAGAATTTATTGTCCCATCCCCATTCATTCATGTGTACAACCTACATATACTAGAGTTAGCAAATTGATATAAATTAATGTAAATATACTACACAAATTGATATAAATAAATGCACCGTTCAGATTTCTGAATTTTTAGTAAATACATTATGGCCACCTGGGCACCATCGACATGAAAATAGATCAAAATTTGCGTAAGGCCCACTCATATTACTATCTCTCCCTTTTGTGGGGTCAGTGTCCGCGGGTGTCCTGGTCTTACATCCGCTCAAATAAGTATATCTTATTTCAACTCGTAAAGTCTTTCGTCTTAATTAATGCCTTTTGCAGACATATGTCTCGATCGACTCTTCCATTTATTATACAGGGGAGAGCTCTTTAATGCTTCTCACTTTTCTGTCTTTATCTCTGTCTGTCTCGCCTCAATAACTATAGAATCACTAAACCGATTGAGAAACTGTTTTCACCAATCGATTTCGCATTTCGCCAACAACTTCGGAACCAGTACTAAGCTGATTTCAAAATGGTCACAAATACGTGAGTGGCTTCGTCATACGTGAGTGGTTAAGGTCAACGATCAAGACTCCGCTTTGATAATGCCCGTCTACAACAGTATAATCTCTTTTAGAATGAACCAGGCTCTAAGTAAGTGGTACTATACTGGTACTACACGGAGCAGCTGGTACTACTACTGGGACGGCATACTATTCTTTGGCGGTGTTTTACTTTAACTTTATTTCTGTTCTTCACCAACTTACTACCTATATGTAGTATTGGTAGGTAGAGGAAATTATACATAGCTAGATAGCTACGCACAAAGATCAATCTTGATGGTGTCATGTCCATTATAAGTATGTATACGCTTTAATCACTGTATCATCATCATCATTCATTTTGAGGGTGTCAGGGCCTACAATGCTGAACTAATTTCTCTACAAGCTAAATCATTTTATAAACTAAGGGACCTTGTCCTGGTCTAGCCTTAAACCTACCCAGCCTTAACATTTTAGTGAGTAGTTGAAAGAAAAATCTCCGGTCCTTCGTTATAATTACCGTAAATTCATTTTATTGCAACCTTATAATTTAATCGGAGGACCTTCGCGGACGCCAAAATTAGGCCTGGATTGTTTGTTTCTTGTTTTTATCTTTCCAGTGCATTTTTAAGCTCAAGGTAGTCCGCTTTTTCTGAATACATTTTTTATTTTGCAGTTTTTTAGCGCAATTTTTCCGGGAAACACGCCATTATCCAACTTTGTATTAGCGACGTACAATGAGAATTATTACTGATTACGATTATTGTGCTGGTCGTTTGGCCTGTCATTCATAATAAATGCGGTTCATATCACAAACAGAAAACAGTACATACAACACTGTCTAAAAGTGACTCTAATTTCAATGAAACAATCTGACATCATTATATTAGTACAAGAACAGACTGGAACTGGTAGACATGAATTAAGACAATTACTGTTGCTACGGGTAACACTGATGAAGTACTGTTGAGAATGGTAAGGGGAAACTCCCTATATAATCGCGTGTTAAAAAATTGGCTCGGCATGTGTGACTAAGAGGTCAAATGTCTCAGGACCCCTTTGACCTACAGAGGTCAAATTAAGTTTATTTGAAAGAGATTTGTATGAAATACGACAATTTTAATAGCTGGGCATGCTGAGTACATGGGAAGTGGGATAAATGGCCACTTCGACGACGTTTTTGGAGGCTTTAGGGAAGTAAACTGTTGTGTATGTAAATCTAGAATTGAAATGGAACATCTACACCCCATTTTTTTTTTTGTATCTTTTTTGTGTGTTTTTATTTTTCGCGTAAATTAAGCTATTTAGCCGGAAAGTGCTCTTCGGACATTTGAGGGGGGGGGGGTCTAAATGCATACCCTACGCGAGTTACCCTACCATTTTCCGTATTTAGTTACGCACAGATCGTGTTGTCAAGGAGGGAAAGTTATCTGCCCGTTCAGGGAATAAAGAAATAAAATTTTTTCAGACAAAGTATACTGTAATGTGGGTTAGCTAAACCTAGAAACTACCGGAACTTTTCCAGAAAGTGGCCGTCAATTGTTTATTCACAATAATTTCATGCACACTCGCACGAATCCGAATTCACTTTAATTGGCCGAAACAATTTCCATATTTATATATCTCATGGTAAAATTCAACCTAAAGAACACTTTATTGTGAAGTATGAGTATATGAGAAAATTAATAACCATTTTAACATGAAATATATAGTAACGTATGTGTTTTTCCAAATAAATTGAAGTCTGATTTGTGCAAGTGATATGAACTCTCTTAATAAACATGTCCACCACTTTCTGAAATAGTTCTGCTAATTTTGAAAATCTACATCGACCAAGCTAGATTTTAGCGGTAAAGACAATATGAAGTAGAATTTGATACTCTTCCCAATTGTGGAGTTTGTTTTACATTAAGCTTGGCTTACTCTACTTGATTAAATTCCTCAGTTCTATTCTTGTCCCGTTACTAACCTGAGCCCTATAATGAATGAATTTAGAGCCTCTGAGTCCATTAAACTTTGATTAAATGTAAAACGTGTGAGCGAGGGGTCGATAGCCTGAAACTCGAGTATGATTTTCCGCTATCTCCTATCTATCTATGTTTTGTAAAGGGTGGAGGAGACCGTAAAATGTTCCACCTCCTATATTGGGAATGGCAATAATCACCAGCTAATATCTGGAATCTGGAACCTTTACGATAAATATACCATACTTATTGAGTAAGGGACTCGCCCCATTATCATGTAACACCGGCTCTCTACAGTACTATGGTGCTACTGTCTGGGAAAGTTCGAGGCGGCTTGATCCTGAAAAAGTGATATGGAGCCTCCTAATAAATACATAATATGCTATTACCTCCATCTCCATATTTTAGCCTATGCAGAGCTTTATGGTTTATTGACGTGCTCTATCACGGCCTCACTTTTTCATACTTAGGGAAAGGGGGAAACCATTCATTTGTATGCAAATTACAGGAGGCGGGAGCCGAAAGTACTGTAGGCACTATAATACAGGGCTCGAAGACACCCGGGTTTTATTTTTTAACCCATCTTTTCGGATAATCACGCCAAACGAATTTTTAGCCAGGTGTTAAGGTATAATATGCAAAATTGACAACACCCCATTGTTTGGTCATGAATTGCTAATCTGAGAACTACTTCAACTTTATTTATCAAGTTTAGTACAGGTACATGTGAAGTACTACTATTCCTACCTCGGTCAGATGGCACAACTACATCTGTGAAACCAATAAAGTAATGAACACATTTTTGAACAAACATTTTATTCATTTATTAGAACTTTAATTTTCAGGATAGTCTTAACAATCAGAATCAGAGTTTGGTGGTAGTAGGCCCTAAAAGGTTCAGTTATTGTTCATGGATTAAAATAAGTTAAGTTAGGTTTGGACGGACAAAATGTAAACTTTAGCAGAATGTAGATAGATATTCGCCGAGGAAATATTGTTTGGGACTGGCTGAAAAGTCGCGAAAAAAAAATAGAACTTCCTCCACAAAAGTATTTAAAACCTCATGTACATATTGTCATGCGAATTACTGTAGGCATAAACCGAATCCCAGAAAATGTTCACATCAAAAGTATAAAATTCAACAAAATAAACCATTTATGATAAATTGTTTGACCTAACCACCGTAATTGAAGGAATAGGGTTTTACAGCATAGCCAAACTTAGGCCTAATTTAACGGAACTATGTAGCACATCTGATTTTTACTTTTCCGCTAAATTCTGTATGTTGTCCTGCAGGAAATGATTATTATTACCTCATGAAGTTCTGCCTAAGAATAAATCCTTCTCAGAAGTAATAGTCAGGAATATTCTGACTTTGTACAGTTTTTGAGCCAGGATTTTCCTATTACTCGAGTGGCATTTCCGAATAAATACAATATATTTCCAGATTTGAGTGCGGACCATAACATACGTAAGGTATATAATGTACTACGTAAAGTACGTATTTATGAGGACAATTTTTATGCACTTTCCAGACAGGGCTGAAAGTCGGCTGAGCCCACGTCGCGATTGCATTTTTCCTGTTAATTGTTAATATTCACATGCACTGTAGAGCTCATCCTTCATCCGATTTCATATACATACGTATTCAGTATGCACGAATGGAGATTTCTCGTATTTCCCAGACTAGGACAGCAGGCCGGGTAAGCCCACCACGTCCCGAATCCACTTTTCTTGCAAATAATGCACTTATCTTTGAATGCAAACGTCTGCACCGGAATAAGACATGCATTTAAAAATAGCGGATCCAGCCTGTCACCTGACGCTTTCTTTTGAGTCAGACAGGTCAGCCTCCAGTTTGGTATACTCTCAATATGTATGAACCTCTGAATTTCCCAGTACATATAAAAATAAACTCGTCCCAGTATGTATAACTAGAACCTGCTGAATTGGCATGTTTGAACTCCACAAATATAGGTGTCCTGTGTATATGTGTCCTGGCCTTCATAAATTCTACATTAATAACTTAACTCCAAACTATTAGAGCCGTTAAATCGAGTTATGGCGACTGGCGACGTCTGACTTTGCACTTCTCTCTCTCCCAACTAAACTAAATGTTGTTTAAGCTAACCTAACTTTTTGTTTGGTAAAATGTTAAAATCGGAAGTTAAATAAATACACTTCTTCACCTAACATCAGTTCATATACTATATGGCTTAGGTTAGGTTAGGTTACTACGTACCTAAAGTAAGAATTAAATGAGATGAAGTAGAATAAGTAAACCAACTGTTGTCGGCAAATGAAGATTGAGATTGCTGCCGCAATCTCAACTAGATTTCGTGTCGAATTTTGAAAAATATTTTAAAGGCAGGTTATATTAACCCTGGATCACCGAACGCTTTTTGAGCTTACTTATTCCGGACAATGAGTACATTTGTACCCAGATCCGGTTGGCCTAGAAAAGCAAACCCCACCTCCCAGCCGTGAAATATGAGATGAGGACAATTTCAAACCGTCATAAATACCTACTGACAATGTGACAATAATGCTGACAAAGCTGACTTCCTTCATCTGTGTTGTGTGTAGGCATATCAAGGAGATGCGGGTTTGGGTGTGAGAGAATGAAGGCCGAGAGGAACCTGGGCCTCCTCTCAGCCGGGCCAAAAGGTTTCGTGGACAACTCTCTAAAATCGACCTTTAACATGGGGATCTTAACGATCAAAACTAAAATACTTTTTACGTCACTGTTTTTATACCAAGTGTTATGAAAGTTGGTTTGATTAAGGATAATGAAATACTTGAGGAATAGCTAAATTCCTGGACACGAGTGTTCATTTTGGGGTATCTTAAAATTTAGTTGATTGGAGGCTTTGTACAATTGTCCACATTATTCGGTGATCCAGGGCTAGGAAAAACCTTCGGAACAAAGCCACCGAAGAGCCAGTCGTGGTTTCAGCTAGCAATAATCAACGATTTATTAAAGCCTTGCGTTCTACATACTATGAAATATCAGGTGGGACTTAGGCTCCACCTCAATACTTTGGGCGGGACAAGACCTCGTGACAGAGGCCGAAGTGTACCGAACTTTGCGAACGGATTTAGTCACCAATCCAATAATAAGTGTGGAGAAGTCCTTGGGGAGCTCCAGGTAGGAAAGGCAGGAAGTCCCCAATGTACTCCAATAATGCCTGACAGAATGAGATCCAATGTTATCATTCCTAATCCAGCAGATACCAGGGCGCGGCTCGCATAGGTTTTCCGGTGGAGTCCAACAAGAAAAATTAGATGCAAAAATTAGGTAGTATTGGGAGAGTTCCTTAACACAATTATCGTATAAGAAATACTGATTTGAGCATGAAGGTCTCCGTTCTCCGTTAGTGAGTTTTCACCTTTATATGAAACTTCTGATGCAGCTTTAAGTACAAGCCTTCGAAAAGAGGTACTTTTGAATAGAAAATGATCTAATGTTTTGCCAAATTCCCACTACAACAACGTACAGGAAAGTAGAAGTTTCCCATACCCTTCCTTGCCACAAAAATGACATAAAAATCCGAAACTACGCTTAAAGCTGTAAAAGTATATCAAGTGAAAGTTGTTTTTTCTATATTTTTACACTCGTGGTTCTTGTTTTGGTATTCCAGGTTAGTAGCATAATCATTTTTGATTAGACATTTCGGGAAGGACCCGGGTTCGTCGTCTCTACGCCCATCATGGCAGATAGGTATACACACTACTAAAAATAACTTCATTACCTTAGAGATTACTTCAGTTCTATCTTTGTTTGATTACGAGAAATATAGACCTTTTATTTTCCCTGACTGCCGAAATTGCTTTTTATCGGCATTAATTTGTTTCTATAGTCCAGAGCTAACTTAGCCGAAGCCCATATGACCTAATGGAAAGGAGATTAAAATTCGCATTTTGGCAAAATCCAATTACTTGTTTTGTAAGTAGAGTGCAGAATAGATATATATTCTCATTTTCCATTCATTCAAGTTAATTGGCACTTGTACTAATTTACGGGGAAAAGGCGGAGGAAGTGCTAATAATAATCAGAACTTTTTCCTATTCATCGTTGTTCATTATTCCCTACTGCCCTGTCAACCCTGAGCCGGAACCTTCAAGCCACAATCCTAGAGCGTCGAATAAGGAACTCGATACCAAAAAGTTTGCTCTAGATGAAAGGCTGTAGATTGGAAAAAGAAGTACAGTAGGTATAGGTATTATGGCTATGACACTGACACTTGATAGTGTGCCCAATAGTGCACGGGCTGAATGGAAATTGAATAGAGAAGCCATCCTTTATGTTCCCTATTGTAGCAACTACCCACATCTTCTTAGGACGTATATGTAGGTTTGAATTTTTCCTTCTCTAAAAAGGTTGATTATTGAAAAAATCCCCGCACGCGCCACATAGCTTACTTTCTCTCATTATTTCCAAAAGGGAATAGGCATCAAACTTTCTCTAATAATTACACTTCTCCTTTGTATCTAATTTAAATTGGGCTCGTCCTCGGCGATGGCTTCGTTGCCTTGGCTCAATACGGGTATCTTCTGAGACCAGAATAAAGAGATGTCCCATTCCAACCGACTCAAGCGGTTCTTAGTATACATACAATAGGTTAAGGGACTTGGCAAGGTATTTTTTATATTTTATAACAAAATGATCCCTTTCACTGCATCCGCCTTTCCTACGGAAGCAAATTATACAGAATTACTTACTGCTCGGATCTGAAGGTTAGTCGGATACATCCGACGGGAGGGAAAGGAAGAGAAAGTCAGTGGAAATGGTCCACTTTCCCTTATTTCAGTGGAAGAGGATTTATATTCAGAATTTGAAAGGCAGGCTCAGATTCAAAACCTGTATTTTGATATTTAAATGAATTTCGAAGAGTACACCTATTTTGCTTTGGGGCCATTCTTCGGCTAGGCAAAATTTAAAATAAATTATTTCAACTGTAAATATTGATTTGATGAATTTCTAGTGCTCAAACTTCCTAGTCATGCAAAGTGTCCACTTCCCCAGCCCAGACCATCTACAACATCTACTATATCCGTACTACGAGTCGCTGGTACGACACAGCTCTACTCAATTTCCCTCCACTAAAAAACAAAATTTTGCTATAAAATAGCAGTTCCCCTCTGTAGGTTATTTAATGGGAAACCTGTCAAGAAATCGCTACTTGTAAATAATAGCTCACATATTGTGACTCGCCTCCAGCATAATAAAGTCAAAATCCGGAATGATGATCCGTTCAAGAGGGTACGCTTATTTCTGGATCTTGATATGAGTTGTGCTACAGTTGACAGTTGACATACTTCGACACCCCTTGAGTCTGGTTTGAAGGCTAGTCGTTAGCCGGTCTGTGCGTAGGCCCTGCACAGAGGATCGAGCTAGAACTGGAGCCCACTCCTAGAACAAGCCCAGACTAGCGTTTCAAGAGCTTTATTAGGAAAGTTGAGAGCCTCCACACCGGACCACTAATTATCGGGCTCAGATCAAAGAGCTTCCATAATAGTGGCCCCTCTCCAACATGAGCCACGCACTTCAATTCGGTGCTAATAATACGGAGAATTTAGGAAAAGTAGTTCATGCTAAAGTCGAGACGGAGCCATAAGTGATTGGAGAGTGTGTATGGAATGAGGGATGAGTTCCTTATTATGAGCCACCTACCCCCCTACCACTACCACCGCACCATTCTGTAGGGCGGAAGTTGGTTGCCTCCAAAGGGGAAACGGATCCCCGGTCCCAGCATCAGCATCAATTGGCGGGTTCCGCAGTTGAGAAGACGTCCCCAGCATGTCCAATTCAATTAGGCCCCAAATTGGGACCCGGCTCACTCTCAGCCAATTTGGTCCAGCTTTCTCCTCAGGGAAAGGCGTGCATAAGGACTAAAGCGGAGCTCAAAACCCGTAACTGCTTCTATTTGTGTAGTAACCCGTGTACAGTTAGTACCAGAAGCAGAGGTATTTTCAACGTCATAAGCAGCTTCAGCCGAATTATGCCATTGCAGGAACGGAAGCGCCAACCCACAAAAAATATATAAGTTAATGGCATAAGTGATTCAGTCATGCCTAGCTCATCGTTCATCTTACACAAAAATATTTACATTATATCACGAGGGCCCAACAAAGATGAAAGGTTGAGGCTGAATTCCAAGCGGAACTAATGACAGCCCTGCTGGGCCCTGTCATCATTCCCGTTTTACAGTTAAGAGACGGTCAGGTCCCAGTGCTCCCATTTGACATCTGATATATTTCCTTGGTTAGGGAAAGTCTGAATGACACGTGGAACATAGCCTGGGATTGTACTCATACGTCATACTTGTCCCTTTCTGATGACTCGGCGTTTGCATGACGACTAGACGCCTACTCCCTGCCGCACTCGAGCCACAAGTAGTGTGGGAGTTTTTTTTAATTGGTAGCACAAGCTCAGAAGCAATATGCAAGGTGAGGGTTGAGGAAACTTTTATTTAACAAAAAAAGTTTACTAAGTGTATGTAACTCCGTAAGTATAATGCATACATGAGTTCAAGAGGGGTCTTCTCAAAGAAGAGTTCCCAACCATCTCAATTTATAGATAGCAATGAAAGGGATACACAGTAGCACCATGATACATACATCTGGAAATGCCTTTTAATAGAACGTTTCTAAAATTTGGTATTCACGACGCAATTATTGGCGCAGCACAATTCCTCAAAAGGACCTAAAAGTTGTATCTAGAGAGCGCACTTATTTCATAAGGAGATGCACCGTCAATTCATTATTATAATAGGGTAGGTACAACCAACTTTGAACTTTGAAAGGGTTATATCACATATAACTCAAAGTTAATTGCTAAAATCTTTAAATACTTTTGTCCTTATTCACAATTTGACGTTCCGTAAAGTAGTTCCGCCGGAAGAATGTAATGATATAGTTCGTTAGAACTTGACAAGGAAAAGATCAAAGTTGTGCTTTCTTATTAGTATTGCCTGTAGGATTATTAGATCCATTTAAGACTGATTGATTTGATTTCTGCTCAATTTGGAAGGACTGTCAACATAAGGTCACCTCAGCTTTGTTTGAAGTATAGGCACAATGGGACTCTGAAAGTTCACTCTGCTCAGCCGAGGCCTTGCTCACCCCAAAACTACATTAGTTGCTAGCCTAATGCGATAAATTAGCTCTAACGGTAATTTAAAGGAAAACCAGGTATTTCCTCTATCCAGCCTAACCCTGCTGATTCCGACTTAAGAGCCTGGCCTAAACTTTTGCGGGAGCCAGGGAATGGGAAGTCGTCGGTTTTCCGATTCAAAGTTTCCTGATCCCAAGATTAGGTTTGTTTCGCCTTCCTGGATCCCCAAACTTTGAATGCCGTTTGACTTTGACCCTACGTCGGAGTCATGCGTGCCGCTGCTGGTATGAGTGTCAAGGAAGGGCCGGGGAAAAGTTCCCAAAGCTATTAGCCTAATGGATGCAAATGAGAACCGCCGTTCCCTAGCCCCGAGTCACTATCCGAATATTTCAGCTAACCCCCTGTTCTCCAAAGTTAGTGACCAACAGGAAGGGAAAATAAGAGTTTCTTTAATGTAATTAGGAGCCCCAACGCCTTTGGGATCCATTCAGACCTAGAAGGGAAATTCCTGACGCGCTCTCCACTTTCTTACCGAAGAACTCGGATGGTTACAAAAACTTTCCGAGAAGTTGAATATTAATTGATAGCAGGTAGTCCAATTTTTAAGTCAGCTTTACAGAGTGAATTGGATTTCGTTACACAAGGTTTTCGGACATGCCACATCGTGAGCAAATCGTAAGTGCGTATGCGTAGTGCTGATGGAGAAAGCTACTATAACATCATACACAATAGAGATTTTGTACATGGATTGCCTGACAAATTGGAAATATAATTACGTCTAGTGACTGCTCGGTCTGAATGGGCTGAGTTTTACTTCCCCGGTACGATTTCTCTCAAAACCAGGTGGGGCCAAATGTGGCCCCGCTGGCCCCACC
>JAQFZY010002241.1:0-12365 GCA_034696285.1 Hypogastrura burkilli
ATTCAGCTTGGGCAAAATATATTTGCCTTGATATGTTGTATTTAGATATTCATTTCATAGCTGGAGCGACTTATGTCTACTATGTTGAGGCGTAGGGCGTAATTGTCGGAGAACTCCGTGAATCGGCTGCTTCCAGCCTATTTTCTGGTCCAAATGGAGTATTTTAGTCTGTTTCTGGAAGGGCCTGGCTCGGATTTAGTGAGCTGGGTACCAGAACCGAAATCCGGACTCCGGGCGCACTCTTTGAGCCGGGAAACCAGGAAAGTGAAAGCTCAGGCAAAAAGTATGAGTACTAAATGAACCGGTGAAAGGAGCGTTGAAGGAGGCCTCAAGGTTTCTCATACATAGCTGGAATAAGGATAGGTTTGCGTTTAAAATATCGATTAAGTGTCCTCAAGAAATGATTGGCTTCAGAAACAGCGTTCATTTTAATATGACATTTTCTACATAGGCCTAACCAAATTAATCATAATTTTGCCACCAGCAAACATAACTTCTGCTTTAGGTGTCAAATTAGATGATAAGAATAGAGACATGGGATAATATATCTGTATGAGAAAGATTTAAACGATCACCAATTAATTTGAAATCTCTCACCAATTAAAGCGGATTTCCTCACCAAGGTTTTGAAATATTTCAAATAAATGTAATTTTACCTCCATCAATCATTGTAAAATGCAGTAAATAATATTTTGCTCATAATTGGTTTCAATGGATTGGTAAGTAATTTGCTGTAATTGGTGCGGAAATCTGCCTTACTTGGTAAGATATTTGAATTAATTCGTGATAGTTTAAATTGCCTTTTATGGCTATGTTTATTTTTTTTAAAGCGTAATGCTGAAGTGAACTATCGACTATCGCTACCAAAGAGCTACCTGTCCTTGTGAAACATTTTAGAATTTTAAGGGAAACCACAATCTTAAAGGAGGAATGGCCTCAATTCGTCCTAACTGCACCTTATTTGACCAGAGTAATTACTAATGTTAATAAGGAAAATATTGTTTCGTATTTAAACCATATACTATAGTGTACGTTATAATAATCTGCTTAAGTGGGATGTTAACTTGGACAGGTACAGTATAATTTCGTAGGTGGTTTGGCGACGTTCTACCGCAAATTAACCTTAATTGCTGGGGGAATAAAGGGATGGTTTATTTATGCATGTGGATTGGAAATCGGAAACCTATCTAATCAATACCTTAGATATTTAGCGTAAATGCTAAGCAGCAACAATAAGGGTTTCTTTTGTGAAAATTGCAACCTGAATCAACCCCATTTTTATCATTTCGACACTGTCTACTGTCTACTTACTACTGCAATTCATGTTACCTGTAGAAACGATAAGCCCGGCAATAATTTGTGAATTTTGAATTTATAAATATTCAGCCTGTATATGTTGTAGTTTGGGAAATTGAACAGCATCCATACTGATTCCGAATTAAATAGCCGAATTCAAGGAACGCAAAACTTTCAGTGAAATCCATTTTCCCTTGCAAAACGCTGGGACGCAATTTATATTACAACGTGATGCCTAGAAACTCCATAAAGATCCAAATTAAATATGCCTGTTCCCAGTCCCGATCCTTAGATATTTTAAATTAGGGTGTTTACGTAAGTTCTAGAGATACGTTTATTTCTGATTTAAAAGCTGTCCCCATATCATATCCCTATCAAGGAGGCATAAATGTATACCTATTGCAAAATCCAAAGGCCATCCTACTTGCATCCAAGAAATTGGACCCCGTCTTCTAACCTTTGACTCTCCCTATTGGCACTCAAAGTCAAGTAAGTTATAGTTAAGCTTCCCGACCAAGGCTGCTTGTGAAATTTAGTGCCTACATAATCCCTGGCCCTATTAGATAGGGCTTCCTTGGCTCTCGCTCAATTCCCTTGCCGGAGAGTTTATTGGCCTCGGCCCCCAATAATTTCCCTAGATTTAATTGCAGGGTTAGCTGCTCGTTAGCTGGGTCTCAGGGTAACTTATGGGGAAGTTGATCAATTTAATGGGCTCGTCCCTGCTGGGCCTCAACCTCTCCTAATCATATAAATCCTGTGGCCCCAAAGTTCACAATATTGTGGAGGGAGACCTCCTTCCAGTTCCCATACAAAGGGCGGCCTCCTTCCTTTTATTGGGCCCCCAAACTGGAATTTAGATGTTAGGGAACTGAGTGATGATGATAATGCTGCGGGAGGAATGTTGTTCAACACAAGGATCTGCTGCTGGTCCGGGGAATTTCAATGAATTGGCGGACTTTAGAATTGACAAGGCTGGGCAGAGCCTACTATATAGTGGCCGGCCATAAAAGCCTTCAACCCGTTCCGCGGCTCTTCATAGTATTATTTATGCCTAATGTCTTACAAGTGAAACAGGATTAAGTCAGTTCCCCTTTAATCTAATCCGACAGACTTATTGACTTCAGGCTCTCCGAGTCATTTAAAACCAATTACAGGCAGGAAAAGGAACAGTTAAGGCATGGACATGGACAGAGTCTCCAAATAAATTAGGCTTTATCACCTGTTCGGCCACATAACACTACACATGTTCGGATTGTAGAGGGAAAGGAATATAGTTTACGGTCAGGATTCCAAGATTTATCTATAAATTAATTTGAAGGCGTTCATATTGAGCTGATTGTAGGAGGATATGGTAGTAGCGGTATTCAGTATGGAAAATTAGCGTTTGAAGTAATTCTTTGTCCTGGTATTACGTTCGGCGTGTTGTAGTTTACCTCTCGAAATGGTGTACCGCAGGAAATGCCGTATCTGAGGTCAATCTACGGATTCCAATTCTAAACCGGTCAATTCAAAAATCCCAACCCTATCAATGTAGGTACTACCAACATGTCTAAGTCACAGAATTCGAAGGGTGACCAGTGACCAGACCAAGTGTCGGAATTATTATTTACGGAACCATTCTTGGAAACCATGTACTGAACGTTCCCGGTCACCATTTTGGATTCTCCAAAGAGAGAGGGCGACGGAATATATGTAGCAATTACCAACATTTTCTCTTCGACGTTTTGACTTCGACATGATGACAGGGATTCGCTAGTTCTGCTCACAGTAGTACGCTAGTAACAGGCAACTGTCATTCAGTACAATAGGGATTCACACAGTTTCGTCAGGCCGGGTTCTGAAACGCACTAGTACAAAGGTAGTCCATCATTATGTCGAACTCACTAATGTCGAACACTGTCACTCCGTCGAACTCATTACGTTGAAAGTTTTGAATGTTGAATAGTTTGAACGTCGAAAGGTTTGAATGTCGAATCGCTTGAATGTCGAAGGGTTTGAATGTCGAATCGCTTGAATGTCGAAAGCTTTGAATGTCGAATCATTTAAATAGCAGGCTAGCTTAGGTTAGAGGTTAGGTTAGTTAGGGTTAGGCTAAGTTAGGTTAGGTTAGGTTACATAAGATAGATTAGGTTAGGTTACATAAGTTAGGTTAGGTTTGGTTAGTTAGGTCAAGTTTAGTTACGATTCGACATTCAAAGCTTTCGACATTTCAATGATTTGACATTCAAGCCTTTGGACATTCGAACGATTCTACATTCATAGCTTTCGACATTTAAACGATTAGAGATTCAAACCATTCGACGCAGTGGAGTTCGGCGAAGTGACAATTCGTCATTTTACAGTTCGACATAATGACAGCCATTCTACTAAAAAGTATGGAACTCGCTATTGCTACAGTACGTTCAGCAGACATTATTTAGAGATCAGAGACAAAAGACAAAAAGGAGTATATAAATAGGTCTCAGTTTCGCAATGGAGCAAGCGATGAACCGAACATTGATCTCAAGAAACACTTTCAGCTACAGATTCAACGTCACTGTAGACACCGTTTTTGGCCGAAGCAATTGTGAAATTTCAAATAGCGAATTGCAGAAGCACCAGGGCCTGCCAACTCCGTTGAATTTTAATGGAGCTTCTGATATCAAAGCTGGAAATTTTTTATATTAACTGTAAATAGTTAGGAACGTATCTGACTCAGCCTCTACATTTCAAACTCGAAAGGCTTCAATATCTTACTGAAAACTGTTCAGGCGTTCATCTGTAACTATTAATTATTTCGCTTTCGGTTTTATGTACACGTAGACTAGAAAACTGAACCTACTTATTTGAAAGCTCAGATCTGTAAAAGTAGTCTATAATTTCGCTTAAGAGACGGGTTTAGGTGTCAGCTCAGGATAAAAATAGTAGAACGGTACTCCATTAATTAAGAATCGGCGTAGGTAACCGTATCTCACCTGATTGGACCTCCGTCTAAGCCTAATGATATGTACATACATTAGATTAGTAGTAGAGGCCCATTGTATTCTGTGGGCTATCATGTATGTATCAGGTTCCATAGCCCTCTTCGTTGCCTACTGTCCGGCTCGAACAATACGGACTAATTAAAGTGTTTATTAGGCTAAACTGCATACGCCCGCTCCACTCATGTGATAAGTGAGCGTATGAACTTTGAGTATCGTCAACGTCACCTAGTAATTAATTGAGTATGGCGATATTAGGGATTGTATATGGCATTCAATTCGAACGAGCCAATGGATCCTATCTTTAATTAGTGGGATGCCAACGTCGCAGAGAGTCTTGTTTTGTTCTTCCTTGTAGCTGTAAAGATTTCAGGATAGAGCTTTACATTTGTGACACAAGATCAGTAGTTGCGGAGTTGCTATGTAACGTGTTTTTTTGGTATGGACATGGACTATGGAAGAATAATAATTTTAAAGGCCTTTAAATACAGGACAAACAAAAAGTATCTATATTATCTAATTATCTTAAAAAAAAAGAATCAAATGTGCCCAATACTTTGAGTTTATTTTGTAAATTCGAGATTCGAGTCCAGTTCAGATGGCATAACCTCAGAAGTTAACGTATGTTTAGACATTATAACAAAACGTAATAAAATAACCTATCCTAACTTAAATTAGGCGAGTATAACAGGAGACACATGCGGTGGAATTTAAATTAATTAAAATGTTGGAGTTTAATTGGTTCAAAGTAAGTGTTTTCACGGAAATCGGGAATCCGTGAGCTTAATTTTAAGTCAATTAAAAATAATGTTGAGGTATCTGGAGTGTAAGTTGGCAATTTAATTCTAAATTTTTATGTATAGGTAAAGTTATGTTATGTACCTACTCTTAAAGTTGGAAGTTTGAACTTCCGGATGTATTTCTACAAATAATTATAACAAAAATTTGCTAAAAGCTAAATCCCCATCCGTGAGTAAAGGAAGCAGTGCATATTCCCTGCATTCCTATAGAATGGAGTTGGAGTCCTTATAGCGCTAAGATATATATATATATCCCAAGGCGCTGCGCGATGTGCGACAGGCTCGTTCTGACGAATTACTACGCTTTAATGCTAAAACCTAACCTAACTTTGGTTAATTATTCAAATTCAGTCAAATTACGACTTTATAGCTGGGCTATACTACATATATTCCGTAAATTACTCAACTGCTGGGGATTTAGCTTCTTCTGAAAAATAGAGCGTGATTCTATTAAGATGAGCTAATGCTGCGTACTTACCTACAAAATAAATAGACTACGAACAGTTACAGGATTTAGATTGGCTTATGAGTAAAGGACTCATCCGACCAAATCAAAAATCGTGGATCTAAATATTTGTACTTATTCCCAACCTATTCATAAGCAAATACGACGCACTACATTCATGACATCGATTAAATCAGAATCGCCCATTTATAATCGTGCCTACTGTGCATATGCAGATGCAGCAGGACAAACGAGATCGGATTATGCAATATTGCAATCTTATTCATAGTAACCCTTTCAGGATGCTCGGGAGACTGACGAATATTTACTTACTTTAGAATACGTTCATATAGCATAGGTATGCTCGATTGCTTTATCCTACTGAATTTCAAAATCAAATGTCACAACAATATTCCAAAATCCAACTTTAGTCTAGTATTTACTACCTACCTTACCTTAGTACTAATTAAACACATAAATATAACAGAGCTTGGGTTTAGCTCTCAAACTTGGATTCAACTCTCATCATACATACATACCTATACTACAATAATGTATAAGATCAATTAAGTTACAATTATGACGCGCCAATTTCTAATCGATTTCATTAGTGTTCCTTCCGGGACAATTATTATTGGTCTGGGCCGTTGAACAGGCTTAATAGCTTTTGAAGAGTGAATGGAACATAATTTAGCTAGTTTCAAGTTAACTCGTTGTGATTTCTACATATCTTGTATTTATATATTTGAGTGGTTTTTATTAGACTTCATGTTATACCGCTTTAATTATCATTAGAGTGGAATTATAAGCTCTTTTCAATGGTGCAATTTATAGTACAGTGGGACTGAAATAGAAATTACGGGAAAATCTAAAGTAACATATGTGCGGACCCGGAGGGAGAAGCCATTTGAAAGAGCATACAATTTTGGTTTAGAGCTATATAACATTTAGCAAGACAAAATAAATACAAACGCATAGATTGAATTCCACTTCTCAAACTAACCAGTCAGTATGTATACTGTCGAAGGACCGGATTCTTACATATTTGCATATTTTTTCTGCATAACATTATTAGCAGTTTCATACCGGATATCCACGAATCAGGTCCATAAGACCTTATACTGTGAATCTTATATTGCATATTTTTGAATATTTACGGGTTTCACTGTATTTTTCATATTTCGAGCTTTCCGTGCATAAAACTCATGATTTACGTATAAATATACTTAAATAACTAGTTACAGGGAATTTTATTGTAGACAAGGATCCTATATGTGCATAATTTATATTTATCCATTTTTGAATATTTCTTGCTTCAGCTGTTTATTGTGTGAATTTCTGTTTTCTTTTTGTTATTTACCCGGCTTCAAAGTGCCTATTTTTTAGGTGGAAATTCTATTTTTTGATGTGCATATTTTGAATATTTTGCACTGCATATTTAAGTGCATATTTTGACATATTTAGCCTGCATATATCAGGTCCTTAAGCTGTCCAATTTCCTAAACAATCTAAAATAGTTTCAGTCGAACCCTCCAGAACTGAATGTTAATTAAAGTTGTAATCTCGAAATATTTAAAGACGTATTTACATCCGATTGTTTAAATTATTGTGTAAACATGAAGTAAGCCTCATGTTTCATGCAAATTGTTGAAACAATAAGAGTTGGTTTAAATTCTGGGATAGAATAGTGCGGTCATTCGGGCGGGGTTTTTAAATTCGACAAAAGACCAGGCCTCCGCCCACGTCACGATAAAGTTAGACTAGGAACTAGGACCAACCGGTTGACAGTTGACACGTATTCGTGAGCTGACTAGAGAGAGAATGGGTTTCCTTGAGAACGTGGGCCTGACCCCGGTCATCTTCCATCATCAGTCCTTCATCGTGGCCCACGAGAAGGGCGTCATTGACGGGTCCTTCGTCCTCCACAACATTGCAGCCGACTATGCCCGTGAGGTACCGGACGGGAAGATCCTCCTCATCTTAAATCAACAGACTTCGGCTCACTGGGCAGCCGTTGCTACTAAGCTGGGATGGAACTACGAGGTCATGAGAGGTAAGGTCATAGGGAGGCCTATCCCTATGGAAATGGGTTAAGACGGGTTGTGTTGTATCAGCTGTCATTTGAGTTTTACATTATAGGATATGCGCGTAGTTCACAGTCAAGGCTTAACTAATCTACGTGCGTAATTTATGCCTACAATAACACAACAAGTAATAAATCCTGCCCACAGGCTGTGTGTCAACTTGCTGATAAAGGTCAACTGCTATGCCGCTGCTGTGTAAAGGGCAAAGGGCTTAGGGATGGCTCCGTTTACTTTTATCTTTATGCATTTTATGCTAAAATCAATATTTTTGATGCGACAAGAATGGTATACCGTTCATATTTAATTAAGTAGTACTTCGTCGTAGCTGCGTTGAAAGAATTTAGGACTAAATTAATCCATGACTCCTTACTCTGTTCCTTAGCCCAAGGCCAGCTGGCCGTCCTTGACATCCTGAGCACCATTCACGACTTCATCGCCAAACCTGAGGAAAAGCATGATCTCTTCTCCAGCGTGTCTGGAGCCGTTAACCCTGACAACATCATTGCCCGAGCCGAGGAGCAAATCAATCTCCTCTTCCCAGTCGACCAGACCCAGCTCGTAGCCAACCCAAAGAGGCTCTTGATCGTCTTTGAGGACATGTACATCTTCAATCCGTCGATCTTTGAGCACGGCGTGGTCTGGGACTTCCTCCGGCATCTCCGCTTCATTCGAGATGACATTGAAATTGTCTGCACGACGTTGATCACGTCTAACCCTGGAGATGACGTGGGGGACCGGATGGCTGCCTTTTTGGCCCAAACCTGCTCAACTACGGCCTTCTACGTTTCCCCACTCAAGACCGGGACCTCGGGCTCAGTTGACGGAGAGATCCTCTTGCAGAAGAAGACTAAGTATTATGAGACCGGGCCGCCGGACTTTCATGAGCGCCGGATGTACCACTACAAAATTGAGGACCGAGTTGCCAAGTTCTATCGGATTTGGTAAAAGACAGGCAATCAAGACATGGTGCTAATTCCGTATTAACTACTTATCCAGAACTCAGATCGGGAATATTAATTAACTCCTCCTGTTTTATTCATATTTATTTAAGTACCTACTCGTGTTGTATGAGGTTAGAGCATCCATAAATAATAAATTATACCCTCTTCACCTAAAATAATTCGTATCGTTAACAGTATACATGTAAATAAACCCTTGAAAAAGTGTATTTGTGATTTTTGCCTGAACTGGACATATAGAATTTAAATAGATTACCGGTACTTCTGGCTGCTGGAGGTTACTGGGAACGTCGAGCTGGAAATTCGGTTCCGGTAAGCCGTCACACCTGGACTAGTACTTACTTCGTAAATCTAGGATACCTGCACATCGCTGCTTTTCCACCACAAGGTCTCGCTAAAAACAAGTGCACAGTTCATGTCCAAGCCGTGCATAACTGAGTTCTGCAAAGAGCCAAACAGAAGGTTTTACCTTTGACCTTACCCCTGAAATAAGGAACCCAGCTTGGCGAAAGAAATACTGTAGTTGGATATAGGACCGCATCTGGGTCACGGTCCCCGTCATTGCCCCTAGAGAAAGCGGCTAGGCGGGTGCGGGCACTGCGCTGTCGTTCTCATCTTCGTCCCCGCGCTAGGAGCTGTAATCCCGCTTCAGCTTTCCTTCGAGCATGAGGCTATAGTTCTCTGTAAAAAAGGCGATATTTGGTAAGGTAAAATGCACTAGTACGTTGATAGGTCAAGGTAACTTACCCGGGTCCGACATGGTCCGCTCAAAGAAGGCTGAGCCCTTAGGGTAATTCCTCAAGTGTGTCCGTTCCAGTTTTTCTACATGGGTCTTATCGTCCTCCTGGATGGTCCAGAGGCAGCAGAGCCTACCGCTCAGACCGCTCACCGGTTCCCTTCCCACAAGGTTTACCACCTTGGTAAAGGACTTGTTTTGGGATAAATTGTGACGAATAGAATTCATCCAGCCCGAGGGGGCAGTCCGGAAATACGGGAAATGATCCCTGTCAGCAATAAAAAAAATAGTCAATGAGCTCTAGTCAAAATTTTTGTAAACACTACATTACTGTATTGTATTTGTTAATACTGATCTCGTACTCACAGGAGAAACTTGTAAATTTCCGATACTGGCAGCGTTCCAGTGACTGAGTTTCTCAATGCAAGTACAATCAGAGTAGAATACGGGACGGGCGGTTTGAGGTAAACCTTGGCATCGGTCAACCACCCAGGCTCACTAAATACGCGGTAGCCAAATGAACAGTAAATGTGTGTCAAACTTAATACTGCAGAATGTAGCTTAAAATTAGTGCATCCCTACAAATATATACTTTTACCCAAATCAAAATATGCAAATGAACAAATATAGATGTTGGACTTTGGTCATTACTTAGTAGGTTTACACGGGATTCATGCCAGAATTGACCAGAATCGCGTACTGAGTGTCACTTTATTGTTTGGCCCGACATTTGACCTCTCCGTGACCTCGGAATGTCATCACATGAGTCATCCCGGGGGTAGCGATCGGGGGCAGTAATTCGTCATTTTGTGTTGCACGTATGGCGACACGCAGGAGCTCGTCGGAGCACTTGTTCATTTTCATACTTTGTTTCGGGCAAAAATCTATACTTTCAAATAAGCAGTGATGAAATTGAGTAGAGATTTTGGATCAGGCATCATTACGTACGCATCCATGTGTAAATCAACTTCCAAGTTCGTGACTTCGGCACGCTTACCTCTCCTTAGCAAACCGGCCTGTACGAAATTGAGGAGTGTCCGTGTCCATGTGATTCACCGCGGTTTCAACCACTTCCCTTCTCTTATCAGTCGGAACAGTCACAGTGGTCAAGATATCGGTGATCTTATCCGTGGACTCCAGAGGCTGAGTTGAGGAATCATCGGTAGAGCCTAGCTGATCAGTGTCCATCTCCACCTAATCAGAATCAATAATATCAAGTCTGTCACAATTTTCTTGCGTTTCGGAGCAGATTTTAACGTCGCTCAGCAGTAGTTTTGTCCACGATCAGGTGCCTAAAATTCAAAATGGCTTCTGATTAGCGCAAAGGGCCGCTCGATTACAGTGGTTTTGTACACATTCAAGGGTGTTAAATTCGATATTTTTCATTGCGTTTTGCGAAAAGGTTAGTTTTTTTGTACAGTAGTTTTGCGAGCGATCAGGGGCATTATCCTGCGCTTCGCGCATGAATCAAGGTTGCTCGATACGTTTCTATAAATAAAAACAGATCCTTCCACATTCCAAAAGTCCCTGCTAGAAAACCTCCAATTATAACATTTTCGTGCGGTTCGCGCAAATGTTGGTAATGCTTTACAGTAGTTTTGTGTACAATCCGAATCAGATGAAGGAAATTTGAGTTTCACCTTTGTAAAGGGCTTTAGCAGAGTTACAGTTTTTCATGCCTAAAGAGTCAAAGTTTATACTTTTAAAAGAGACAGCATGGGTACAACACGATAAGATGCTGTTGATATTATTTTTACTTGAACGGCAATGAGCAATCACTCATTTTCCTGAAAATGGAGCGTAATTGTTTTTGGCATGCCTACTGCGTATATAAGTACTTACTGAACATTTTTAGAACGAATCCATACGCGCCATTTAATCAGTCAGATCACATGAAATCACACCGTGTGAATTTATGTGAGGCAGCAATTTAAAGTTGTTAATTACACTTGAGTAAAATCACATCCCGCTCAGCTCCAATCACATAAAATCACAGGCAACAACACTGCCAGAGACTTACGATGGTTTGGTGCTCTGGTGAGCTCTTCCAATCCTTCCGCATTTTCGGGTTCACGGGGCGGGTCTGAGGCGTTGAAGGATCCGCGTTGTCCTCATCCTTGACGTCGGAAAGTTCGGCCGCTCTTCGCCTTTTCTCCTCCAGGCTCAGCGTGAGGGCTCGACGGCGGGCTGTCCAGTAGGGCGTTTCCGGAGGCTCGACGGGGACAAAGGCCTCGATCACTTTCTCCTCGCCATCTTCGGGTATGCCCGGAGTCGGGTTCATAATGAGTAGGCGTTGCGTGGAAGCAAATTGGCGCGCAATTTGAGCTAAATCAAGATCGGGGAAGAACCAGTCAGGCTCAGATTTGGGTTCAGGATCTGTAGAGGAACGGGTCGGCTCATATTCCTCACGCACGTCAAGGAATAGTTTTTCTGGAAGCGGATCATTGGCTTGGTAGGGCCGCTTCTGCCTGTACCGCCGAACAGGCGTGGCGTAAGCAATTTTCTTCTTCTTGATAATACGACGGATTGTGATGTAGTTGAGATGTTCTCGAGAAGGTAAGTTTGGGCCCATTCGAGAGTGAAAAGGATCCTGTCCGGCCTGGCCAACGTCAGCATGACTTCCCACCATGTCCAATTGACTCCCGCCCTTGTCACTTACTTCCACATACGGTATTTCGACCTCTTCGGAACGAAATTGGTAACTTTGTCCCTCGTCGTCTTCTAAATCGAAATCCGCCTCGTCCACGTCCCAATCTTGTTCTACTAAATCTGGATATAATTGATCGCATTTTTCTTCTACTAAATCGAATTGGTCACAGTCTTGTTCTAATCCAATATGAGCCAGTCCACGTGAACATACCTACGATTTAAAAAAGTTGCCCGGGTAGTATGCAAACCTTTTATTTATATTTGGCACAGTTACTATTAAGTACATATTAGAGCTGAGATAAAGGATCCAATACCATAAACGGAAAAAATTATGTGTCAGAAAGTCCTAAAATAGGGTACCATACGCTTTTCGCGAGATTCGAGATTTACCAACCGATCTGTTTCGCAAAACAGTAGGCATAAAACGTATTTGGAG
>JAQFZY010002242.1:0-12364 GCA_034696285.1 Hypogastrura burkilli
TTTGGGAAAGGAATCAGCGCCCATTTAATCACTCCTACGCGGCTCAGAGCTTACTCAAACATTCGGCCCACCTACCTTACAAAACCTGCAATTACTATGTATTTGCCCATTGGCTCACATACAGAGATAGATACAGATAGCTTTGGGTGGGTTCATTCATTGAATTCAAGTATTCAAAATGCAGTAGAATGACTGGAACTTTTTAATTCGAGTTTAGGCGCGTGATCGAGTTTTAGGGGAAGTAGAGACGTGCACCGTGCACCTTTATGCTCCGGATCCAATTCCGGAATCACATTTACAAAACAAAAAATAAACAGAATTTCGCCATTAAATTAAAACAGTCTTAATTTTTGCATGAAAACGGGTTTTCTTATTAGGATAACGGCTTCTAGTGTTACCAAAACTAGCCTAAAATAACCTAACACCTTACCTATCAAAATATGATGAAATAACCGAACCCGCCAAAATTGGACCTTAGCTAACCTAACGCAACTAGATTCAGCATGTAGGCTAACCTAACCTAACCAAATCTCGCATGAACTAACCTAACCTAACCAAATTTAGCGTTCAAAAACAAGCAAACTAATTTCAGCTTCGTCAGCAATAAAAACAGCATATTATGCAAGATGCACTATAATTTGCGAGACGTCAGTATCTCTATATATGCATTAATACATTTTCTAAAATAAAATTCAAAATTTGCCGAATTTAAATTCGTAACGAAGTCAAATTTTAGTGAATTGTAAATTTTAAGTGATGTAAGATATTTTATTCGAATCCGGATCCGCCCTTGGTTCCGGAGCTTCGCCGCAGCACTATAGTGAACTAGAATCAAGTCAAATAGAAATACATGGATCTATCTACATAATACGAATCAGACGTGAAATCCCCAAATCGGAAGCTGGAGGCAAGGCAATCATAAAGCGGCATTGTAACATTGTACCTAATATGTACTAGAGTCAGCAACTGCAAATATTTACACATTTACTACTATTCCCTATCAGCCCTCACTCACCTCTTACACTAAAAGGATGAAATGGATTTGCATTTGCTCCCTTTCGTAGTTCGTATCCCTATCATTCTGCACACCACAACAGTAGTACATATAGCCCATACAAAGATTAGCCCTTTAATGGGGCCCAGGAGCCTGCTAGTGCTAAAACAGAATGTCGTATCCTGTGCCAACCGCCCATTGTAAGGTTCTCCTACCGGAAATCTGTTTTTCCAAAAATAAGTTATATTTATAGAGTGAGTGGTTACTGAATGAGGAAGCGGGGCCGGGTAACGCTAATGCATATAGGCCAATATAGGTCGGAAACAGGACTTTTAATAAAAAGTGAATTTTGTGGGAACCGGATACGGAGCCGGAGTCCGGAGTTCAAATATTGGGCTCCCGGGTTCCAATTTCAATTTATTTACATTAGAGGCCGGAATATGGAGCAAAGAGGCGGGTGATTGCATTAGTCTTCCCCGGCGGGATATGGTTCCTGGGTCCTGGGACTTTCCTAGGATTCCAGGAGTCCGGGCGGAAATCAGCATGGAGCATAATCCCATTATTATTCGGAGGACCTACGTATGTCCTACGCCGTAATTGGATATTGGAATCCACTTGCTGGATCCCATACTTTGTTTTGGGATAAAGTATATATTTTTTGAGCCGAAATAAATATAGAAAGTCCGGCGTAGAGATAAAGGTCTAATTTAGGTGCAATTCGCTTACAGGGTGGTGCCATCAAAAGTCGTGCATTATACAAGGTTGGCCCCGAAAAGTCGTAATTAAATTCGAGTGATATTGCTTGGTTGCTCATATCCATAATTTCGGACTCAAATCCATGCTTTTCGGGGAAGGATTAAATAAAAGCAATTTTTAAACCGTCAGCCTTAACATAAATCATAGGCTGTATATGACTGTATCCTGAATCCAATTCCAGAGTTCCACTTTAGCAGAGCCCAGGACCCGCTTCCAAATCCCAATTCCCTCTTGCCCTACATATGGATCCAGCAGGCTTTCCGTAATTGAGTTCCAAGGCTTCTGTAAACCTGACAAGCTCTGGACGGATCAACGATCTCCATATATGTAGATGCAGAATACTACAGGGAGTACAGGTTCCAGGGGATCCTAATTGAGCTGAAGCCCTTTGTATTTGTACAGCCTAGAACAGTAGGTACTCTTCTGTTGGCATATAAGTATTATACGAAATACGAGGCAGAAACAATGAACTTAGACTTCCCTCAGATTCCACTTGAGCCCTTTTAGTCAGCTCTGCACTATTTTTTGCAAAGTCTCAACTTAACGCTACATGAAAGAATTAGCTGACTCGGCCCAGCCCAAAGTGTGAGAACGAGTAATTAAACGGAGCCGAAGGAGATAAAAGCATGGAATTAAGTTTCACCTTTGCACTTACAAGACAGAGATTTAGTAATTTCATTTTTAGCGGTAACGGGGACTGACATAATCCGACATCCAACACTAGAAGACGTAGAGCCGCCGTTTGTACGTATTTACGTAGCTGCATGTAGTAGGAACTTGTATTAACGATTTTGTGGTGTGTGGATGCCTGTATTTTGTATTTTAAGCCATTCGTGATTTTATAGCGTTTTTACACTCCGAACACGGTCACGGCACGGTATAGCGTGAACTGGGCTCGAAATTGGGACTTCCATTCGCTCTCACGCCTACTGTGCAGTATTACAAGGATTCATGCATATTAATTTAGCTAATGTAATGAAGAGGTAGTACAGGATGCAGCAGCTATTTAGTGAAAGTATGTCTTTATCGTGGCGCAAAAAATATAGATTTAAGGCCAAGACAAAGTAAGAAAATGTACAAAATTAGATATATTTTAACCAAAAAATATGAGTAAAGCCGTGGAAAGTCCATTTTGAGTTTGAATTCAGGCGCTTTTCCTTGTAATTCAAATTTGGCGGGCTGCACGCATCGCACAATTTAGTGTCCCTTACTTGAATCCAATATTGGGTGCCACAAAAATCATGAAAATTTTACAAATCTATGTTAATGTGTACGAATTAAAATTAGGCTTGTATTAATTGCTGCCCAAAATATATTTTTTTTAGCTAAAATTTATATTTGTCTAGGCAACAGAAAATGTAGCTCCATTTTGGCTCCTGTATTGCAGTTTTTGAGTCTTCGAGACCCTGAAAACGTTTACTAGAGCAAATAGTCAGAAATTATGCCTAAAATCTGAGACCTTTAGCTCTAGTAAATAGGTACCCCATTAGGTCCTAGCCAAAGATAAGTGTAATGGAAGTGCACTTAGAAGTTAAGCCTAATGATAATGAGGCCCCGAACGAAGGGGCTCCCTTCTGCCTGCCTATTAGCCTTTCATCATCACCTGACGCCCAGGAACAATGGCCAAAACCTTATAGGCTGCCTTAATGGCTCATAGTCATAATACATAGAACCTGGAATCCTTCCTCATTTGCATTTACAGCAAGAAGGAAGCCAAGGAGAAATTACTTAAGGTACGGCTAATGTGGCTGCACAGGCTTAATCCAATAATAAAACTGGGTCTCCGTAGGCCAGGCTCTAATAATAGGCCAGTTTTGCCTAAATAATAGGCCGGGCCCATTGTAATGCATTGGGAGCCCAGACCCAGTTTTTAGCACTTAAATCCTAAATTTTGCAGAGGGCTCTAATTTTAGCAATAAAAATTCCTATTACAATTACAAAATAGCTGGGCACAGCTGGCGCTAATAAATTTGACATTGAGAGGATTCCGCCGCATGGGCAATTCTTATTGTTAAGCTGGGCCAATGCTAATTAAGCTAAAAGCGAAATCCTTAATTCTAGCCCTAGGGCTCTAAATGCATGGCACTGAATGCACGGGAAAATCTATTTGTTGAAATACCTAATCAAACTGTTACAATTGCGTATATGCATGATATTTTTTATACAGAACAGGCCTGGAAATTGTATCTTCACTTTTACGCGCGCCGTAGCGCATTCACAGCGCAATGGCCTGAAAGTGATTTTCACAGGAAGGATTCCGAAACATCGTATTCGTGTCCTATTTAGGTAGATTGTTAGAGCACTGTTGAAATAAACATAAACTACATATTTCTACTCCTAAGCGCGCTCCAGGGCGTTTTAAAGCGCTATGTGTAAAAAGCATATATCAGATAAAATTCTCTTATAACTTTGCTCTATTTATAAGACTGAAGAATGTTTAAATGGACCGTAAACATGTATTCCCACTCCAACGCGCTGTGCGGCGCATTTAAATGCGAAAACATGGTGTTATACTACCAGCGCTATAGAGCGCGCGTAGGAGTTTAAAAACTGCTTGGAGGTCCATTTAAACGTTCTCAAGCACTAAAAGTTACATTGGAGTTAACAAGGGAAAGAATATTCCAGCTGAAGCGCCATGTTGCCTTATTTTGGTTTCGCATTCGTTACAGCGTGCGCAAGAATAATGATAACCGTTTAACGTTAATTTATTCACTGTTCAGTACTAAATAAAAAGTTTCAGTATTTTCATCGGAACTCTGTAATTTAACCATATCAGCGCTTTGAATGCGCTGTAGGGTGCGCAGGAGGCAATATACAATTTTTAAATCCATTCGAATACTGTTCAGCGATAGTAATAAAACTCACAATCACATTTATAAATTTTCTCTACGAAGCTCATTTCCCCATGCATGCAGTTCCATGTCAGTTAAGCTTAATATGTAAGCACACACACTAGCCGTATTGTGAAACGCTGTACCTGCTGCAGGATTTGCTCTTGCACATCCTCTGTACACAAATCCAATGCTTTCTATTTGAATTAACTTTTTTACAATTTCCTGTGTGCTGCCGGCACTTGGCTCTTATGAATGTCGTCCTGAATAGAATTTGGTAAGCCCATTTCCATTAGCATGACTATGGCGGCCTAGTGTGCACTGGAAGTTAGCATAACATACTTTGCGTAAGTAATTAAAAAGTTCCGAGGATCTTTTTAGAATGGGCCGGGGGGACGGCTCCTGCATACCTAATATTATTTATTTGCATTTATGGTCCCAAGCTCAAGCCTCCGTAGAAGTAGAGACGTGTAATGAGCCCTCAACACTTCCAACGTTCCAACTCCCAGCTCTAGATTTATTAGTACGCGGCCGAGCACTTACTTTAGAATATGAATAGTAAGGCGGAGATACAGGGACCAACCACAAACAGTCTGGCTTCAAAATATCCCATTTTATTTTTATTTATGATTTTGAGCCATAAATCCAGGCCAACTTTTCATGTACCACTACTATATAAAACGGAATTCATGGATTTTGGCCTACGAGGGCTGTACAATAAGTTATGAACCAGTCTGGGATTTTGCATTATACTCTAGCAGACATCGACAAACCATAAGTTTTTAAATAAGTTGAAATTGAGCATTTTTGTTTCTATTTGGCCAATACTGTAAGAGGAATATTTAAACGATAACCAATTAATTCGAAATCTCTCACCAATAAGAGCAGGTTTCCTCACCAAGGTTTGAAATATTTGAAATAAGACTATTTTAATTACGTTAATTATTTTAAAATAAATAATCTTCCGCTCATAATAAGTTTTAAATGATTGGTGAATAGTTTGCCGTAATTGGTGAGTGATTTCGAATTAAGTGGTGATCGTTTAAATGGCAGCCATACTGTAATTAGATTGTTTCAGTTTGATTTAGCCTAGTTTTGGACTACACACAATTAATTTATTTCCCTGGTTATCATTGATTTCTCCGGAAATATTTACTTTTTGAGGCATAAAAAATACATAGAAAGCACCCACCTGTGCCCCAGTTTAGCCTAGTTCTCAACATTACTGGCTCAAACTGGAGGGAAATTTCCCTACAAAAAACCGCTTATTCCGCTCAATGTTCGCCTTTTTATTTTGCAGAAAGCTATTGAATTGATGAAAAAAATACAAGACAAAAAAGAAACATTTCAAAAATTTATGGATCCCCCTCGTAGGCTCGAACACAAATCCCGCCGGGGAAGCTGGACGGAAAATAACCAACTTAACTAAAAATTTGTGTTTTTTGGCATACATGCCAAAAACAGCACTGCATAACTGTAGGGGATCATCTACATAGCCTTCCTATACTGTCCTTCACACCTACCCCGCTTAACACCTGGACGAAAAAGAACTGATTTTGCTAATGCCTCCCGTTTTTTGGCAAACCGCGAATTCCCTGTTTCTGAAATGCACAACTTTAGGCACGGCCCTCGTACTGGCCCATAAAATCCTGGGGAGAGGGAAAGGGAAGAGAGAGCATTGGAGCGGGGCGTAAAAGGAAGGAAAGCCTCCGTAGTAGGTAGTAGTGCTCATGCATGCATGAATCATGTCCTCCTATCCTATCTCTGGAAGTGTAATGTCCTCCGGTCCCAGGAAAGTATGCAGATTCGTTCGTCACTACGGGGGAATATTATGATTATTTTGGGCCCTGGTTCTGGATTATGATTCCATTTCTACCTGGCTGGAGTCGGGACTGAATGAAGTGTCGCCCTAGTGATGGGGATGAGCCGCCTGCTAAGTTACTGGCTGGCTTCCTTACGCCCAATCGAGCCCTCTGTTTGGGCCGGAAAGCCATCGCGCAGTCTATCTTTGTAACACCGGCTAATAACAGTAATGAGTTGGGCCAACGGCATGGCATGGACATTCTGGAATAGCTCGTTCAAAGGATTTACATATTGTGTACAGTATTAGGATTGCGTTTACTATCCTTGCTTGTGAAAGGAATGTCCCGCGTATGTTTGAATTGTCGGTAGCCTTAGGGCACGATAAATGTGTGCGCATGCGAAGCATGCATGCTTGGGCACTTGGCTATTTTCCGGGTCGCTTAGGTTACGAAGAGAATAATTTCACGTCAGGTTAGGTTAACAATAGGCTACATTCACGTTAGGTTAAGTTAACAGTAGACTACATTCTTGTTAGGTTAGGTTAACAGTAGACTGCATTCTCGGTACGTTAGGTTAATTGTAGGCTGCATTAACGTTAGGTTAGGTTAGCAGTAGGCTGCATTCATCTAGGTTATGTTAGCAGTAGGCTGCATTAACGTTAGGTTAGGTTAGCAGTAGGCTGCATTAACGTTAGGTTAGGTTAGCAGTAGGCAGCATTCATCTAGGTTATGTTAGCAGTAGGATAATTTCACGTTAGGTAAGGTTAACAGTAGGCTGCATTCATCTAGGTTATGTTAGGAGTAGGATAATTTCACGTTAGGTTAGGTTAACAGTGGGCTTCATTCCTGTTAGGTTAGGTTAACAGCCTCAAACATAACCAGTCCCAGCTGAACTCCTTAAACCTGTCCATTCCGCATACTAAATACTGCGCAATTAGTTGTTTATGAATATTCAAATTTCCAATGCCGGCTCAACGCATAAACCGACATGCTAAATACTGCACCAAGAGTTTCCCGCGAATATTCGAATTGCAGCGCCGGTTCGAAGTATAGACAGGCGTGCTAAACACTGCGCCATAATCTGTCTGCCTGCGAATATTCACATTCGCAGCGCCGGTTTAAAACCTTATACGTTTGAGCCCTCTCCCAGCTACTTAAGTTCCAAAAGGCGCTCAATTATAAAGATCCTTGATGTGCTCACCTGTATGCGTCCGCTCGTGAGCCTTGAGATGCGAGCTCTTCGTATACATCTTCTTACAGCCCGGATACATGCACCGATGATTCCTCCGCTTCTCCGGACAGTCCTCGGCCCCGCTCCCCGGACTCCCACCCCCCTCTCCGCCCCCCAGCCCACCCCCACTACAGCTGTTACTACTCTTCCTACTGCTCAGTTTCACTTTGGGTGAGGAGGCGGAGCACGTCGATGATGAGGATGAGGAGGAGCTGGAGCAGGACTTGCTGCTCTCAGCCCCGTCGGCCCCGCCCTCCTCGGCGCCGGAGGCCAGGACGAGGGCCGGGGGTCGATGGAAGAGGAAGGCTGTGGGGTGGTGGGTGGTGGGGTCGGAGGGGAACCGCTTCCGGCGGACCGGATGCAGCATCACGTTCAGCCCCCCCGTAATGATGAGCTGGGAGTAGGAGGGGCTCGACTCCTCGGCCCCGCCCCCGGCCGGACTACTCCCCCCACTGCTCATCACGTCGAGGGAGTCATTGGAGTCACTGAGGTCCAGGAAGCAGTTCCGCCGGGACTTTTGGCAGAGGTAGGGCGGCGGGGACGGGGACCGGGACCGCTTGAACCGGAGGCCCGCCTCCTCCAGCTCCCCGTCCTCTGAGTGGCTCGAGGCGGCCGGGGAGGAGGAGTCACGCCCTCGGGAACGGACGGAGGGGTCCAGGCCGGCAAAGGACGGATTCGTGGCAGAGGAACGGCTCCGGCCCAGCTTGAGGGCGGGGTAGGGGTCCTCCTTCAGGCACCGCTCCAGCTCGTAGCAGGCCTGAGGAAAAAAAGAGGACAAAATTAGCTTAAGTGGAAAAAAGTAATTTTTTGATGGCAGAAAATAATTATTTAGGGGAGAAAAGTAATTTTTTATCGCGGAAAATAATATTTTAGGGGAAAAAATATTTTGATGGCGGAAAATAATATTTTAGAGGAAAAAATAATTTTTTGATGGCTGAAAATAATATTTTAGGGGAAAAAATAATTCTTCGATGGCAGAAAATAGTATTTTTTGATGGCAGAAAATAATACTTATGGGGGAAAAAAATAATTTTTTGATGGCGCAAAATAATATTTTAGCGGTAAAAAGTAATTTAGGGAATTTTTTGATGGCAGAAAATAATGATTTAAGGGAAAATGTGGAATTCGGTAGAATTAATCCATTTTCTTTTTACATTTTGCTGTAAAATCTTTATTTTTGAGATGTATATTTAAATCGTCACCAATTAATTCCAAATATCTCCGTAATTGGAGCATATTTCTTCACCAAGGCTTTGAAATATTTAAAATAAGATAATTTTAATTCCGTTAATTACTGTAAAATAAATATTTTGCTCACAATAAAATTGAAATGATTTGTAATTTGCTGTAACTGGTGAGGAAATATGAGTTAATTGGTGAGAGACTTCGAATTAATTGGTGATCGTTTAAATGGAAGCCTATTTTTGAGGGTACAGGAAATCTCTAGCAGATTCCTGAGCATAGAGACGGAGAAGCCAACTACCGGACCGTATTCGGGACTCTAGCCGCAGTTAGAGCCGTGCACGAGCCCAAGTAAAAGCCATTTCAAACTAAATTAAAGTTTCCCCATAATAGGAGGCAGCCGGAGTGGCCGAGGCACTAAATCAGAGCCTACTTTCTTTAATTTACACTTTGAATGCTTTTTTATGCTCTGGCTCCCTTTATGGGCCCCCGCCAAAACTCCTTAAACAAATAAGTACTCCCTTCGCTAGCCCCTTCTCCAGTGACAGAATAGTAGAGGAAGATACATTGGGGCCCCGAGCCCTTCCCGGCCCCTAGCCCCTTATTTCCAAACTTTGGTACACAAAATGTCCGCATATAGCGATATAGCCAAACCTTGAAGGAGCTACAAGCTACTATATATCGGCAACAAGCTGCCATTTGGGTGCAGAAAAACCCGGGCTTTTTATTAACCTTCCGGAAAGCAATTTCATTTCACACATGGGAAGCCCAGTCCGCGCCAGGCCTAAACATCAAAGGCTTTCTGCTGGGATCCAGCTGGCTTGGGCTCCACGTAGCGTAATGGAATCTGAACCAGCATGTCTTGAAAAATGTAAATAATTAAGCTGGAATTATGGCGAAAATAGAATTCCTTAACCATGTGGGAAGCCCATTAATGGGCGGGTTAAGGGATTTCGGGGGTTTCTGCATACGGGAATATTTTTGCGAATCCGCATATGGAAAATATATACATAGGTATGGAGAATTTAGCTCCTGCTGTTTGGCTTAGCCTAAGAGCATTATTAAATTCTCGTCAAGGGGGAGAAACTGAGTCATAAATCTAAAATTAAAGGAGAAGTGGGAACCAACTGGGGAAAGTTTAGGGAATTCCCGGGATCCTAAATACGGGAAACCCCCACCGGCCCGAACCCTGAAATATTAATCAAGTGAGTGACCAGGTTGGGTTTCCAGGGTGGTGCAGGGCTCTAAGTTCTCACAGAGGAAACGACTTTTGCTGTATAAAACGCTTTTTTTTGTGTAGTTTTTAGCGAGACTGGGTCAGGATTAATAATTACGCTACACTCTTGTTAAGGATATATTTGCTTAGGTTACAGTTAGGTTGCTATTAGGTTACAGATAGGTTTGGTTATATAGTTGTTTAAGGTTACAGCTAGGTTTGGATATATAGTTGTTTTCGGTTACAGCTAGGTTTGGTTAAATAGTTGTTTTAGGTTACAGCTAGGTTGGTTAAAGTTGGCTAAGTTTACAGTTAGGTAACATTTACATTTGGTTATGGCTAGGTTAAGTTACAGTTAGGTTAGGTTACGGTAGGTAGCACATAGTTGGGTTAGGTTAAGTTAAGTTGGGTTAGGTTACTCACTTTTGTCAGGTTACACGCTTATGTTAGGTTACGGTTAAGTTAAGTCAGGGTACACTTAAGTCGGTGTACACTAAAGTTAGGTTACACTTAAGTTAGGTTACACTTAAATTAGTTCAGATTTAAGTTAGGTTACACTTAAGTTAGGCTACATTTAAGTTAGGTTAAATATAATTTTTTTTAGTTGCACACATTACACTTAAATTAAGTCACACTTAAATTAGGTTACACTTTAAGTGATGTTTAGTTAAACTTACGTTAGGTTGAGTTACAGTTGAGTTAGGTTACATTTAAGTTAGCTTTAGTTACACACGTTACACTTGGTGATTCGGTCTAGGTAGGCTAGCATCTTTAAAGCTTCATTAAATACATCAACCTTACAAGTAAAGCTACAACCCTTGTGCGCTATAATCAATTATGATGTACAGGACGTGCATAACTCCAAAAGTCTCTATATGTAGTCCAACAACCAATGCTTCCGGTAAAGACGAATCAAAACAGGAAGTAGTACTTATTCTGAACATTTTCTAAAAGTTCTAAACCACCCTGGATACGATAATGTATTGTTCCCATAGATACAGACCCCGGCAACCTTTCCCCGCTAATCCTCCATTTGATTCCGAGAAATGTGAACTCTGACTTGAGAGAAAGTTCTGCCTTTGACTCCTCATTGTTTCCTCATATCATAACTTTCCCCAGAGCCCCCAAAACTTTGGAAATTCATAATTAATGCTTCGAGGCCAAACCCAAAGGGCCGGGCTCTACGAAAAAATCATCTTCGACGTTCCATTGTCTCCCGGGCACAATGTAGGGAAAGAAAAAGCCCCCCTAAAAAATAAAGTTGTGCACTTTAGGCCTGGCCTATTAGATTAGAGCACCAAATCTCGGCCTCGGCCCGTCAGGAAAAGGAACAATAAGATATGATAGAGTGCCAGAGTTCCGGATTTCTTTTTTAAGTCCTGTACAGACAGTCTTCCCGGATTCCCGGATCAAAAGGGCAGGGGCGAACAAAAAGCTTTCGGGAGTGGAAACAGGCAAAAATATGGCCTACTGCTACTCACCAGAAGCTACATTCGGATTCTGCAGCTATTAGGTCTGGCCTATGGTGCCCTATTTTATATGTTACAGACATTTTTGGAATTTGACGAGAAGGCAGGCTGATTGGTCAGGAAAGAGCCCAGAGCCCACAACTAGTTGTGGCTATTACGGGGTTGGAGTCTTAACATATGCATACTGTCTAAATAGCCTTTTAGCGCTAACGATACATATACAGAATCCAAATAGCATTTCCTTTGAAGCCATAAGTCCAGGCCAGACAGTATTATATTGGGCATAACGCCTGACTAGCCATATCATTATCGTTAAATACTTGGATACTGTATTCCCATATTTCAGAGCCTTAATGAGGCAGCCCAGTTAAATGTTAAATGTTGTATACCCATACTACCTGTTACATAAGGCCTGCTCAGGCATAATAATTTACAAAGGTTTACAAAATGCAAGGAGATCTCAGATTTAAAGCAACCAGCTCGTTTTCTTCCTGTACATAAAATTTGAGATCTACGTCATTTCCTATAGGATTCGTTGGATAAAAGTTGCATAAAAAGTATAGATTTATAAATTTATGCTCAAAATCTAAATTTGTAAATTTACGTCCCATTTATAAAGGAAGCCCGTATTTTCTGGAAGCACCGATACCAAGTCATATTTTCTGCCGTCACTTCCTATTCCTGTCGTCAAAAGTACGAGGTTCCAGCTAATTTTGGATTTAAGTATACGTCCTCCTGTGGCTTGTACTATGTATTACTTACACCGCAAAAATCCTGATTTCCTCCTACTTTTCCTCATGCCTTCAATTTTAGCCAGAAAGGCGGAAGGCAGAAACTAAAATTGAATTCTCTTAAATCCACAATTGTTTCCCTTTGCTGAATT
>JAQFZY010002243.1:0-12360 GCA_034696285.1 Hypogastrura burkilli
ACTTGCTCATATTTAACTAACCCGCTTAAAAAATAATGACTTCTGACTAAAAAAATATTCAGTTTAACCAAATACTGTCCCTTGCGAAGAAAATGTATTTTAGTATAAGAGCAGATTGTGTTTATGCTATTTTGCAAATTTTATACCAGAAAATGAATTTCCTTCGAAATTAATGTAAGCATTAGGCATACTAAATAATTCCCTTGGCCAGAGTAAGTTTTCGGCAGATCCAAAAAAAAGTTATTTCTAGTTACAATAATAAATTATTAGAAAGTCCTTTATTAACGAGCCGTGCATGCTTAACACTACTAGGATGTTGATGATGGCCGGACGCGTATGAGAGAAGGTAGGGGGAAGAGCCGAGAGTCCGACTTTTGGTCTGTACTCTTTTACACATCTACCGACGTCAGACTCAAAACATTGCTGGCGTGCGGGAGATAGGAAAATCCTATATCTAAATAGTCCCATAAGAAACACATGTGTCGTACATTTTTTGGAAATTCATTTAGGATGTTATTATTTTCGTATAAATTAATTTCTTACCCGGGTAAACGCAGAAATATATGTAGATTCCAAATATTTAACTTAGTAAAATGTATCTCAATTAGTTGATAAGAAGTGTTGCGATGAAGCGAAAACCGAAAATTAACAAACCAGACAGGCCGAGAGCAGAGAAGGCTTGCCTAGCTGCCGGCTCAATCTCAATCACATAAAAAAAAAAAAACATTGCGGCTCACTTAACCCTGTTAGAATATCTCGAGCCCTGTTTGCGCCTGCTTTAAGAAACGGATTCCGGCAACTCGTGATGAAGACAGAAGTCTATGGACAGTAGGTAAAAGTGTACGATGGTACATCTTATACAAACTTTTTTATTGAGTTGTAAGACATAAATAGGAAATTAAGCAATTCAAAACTTGCTTTACTTTGATTGCCTTAATAATTGAAACCTTCGACTTAATTGGAAATAGAGCATTTTTTAATCGTAGATGCCTAAGCCATATAAAAGAAATTTAAGGCCCGTGATTGAATCTTGGCTTGATTATCATCTAGACAATGGACAAATTTTGAGCGAAGTGTTAAAAAGGCTTAAAATCTAAGACCCCCAAATATGCTTAGTAGATGTACTTAGTATCGCTTAGATTTGCTTCGTAAGCAAATGCATAGTTCGTACTGTTTAAGTGAAGGAAAATAAACCTTTAAAATCAAAGCGGCTCAATAATCGTCGACAAACGTGTAACGTTGACTGACGATCAAACTCTACGCTAAGTGAATTTTAAACACGCTTCTAATCGTGCAAGCTTGTGTAACTAGGAAAATGTAAGGGCTTTAAATGTCTTCTAAAATATTCGTGATTAATTAAAATTCATGTGTGGGCTCTTCATCACTAAAGCCAAAATCCTATCTTAAGAGCCATCCCCGCTCAAGTCCGGAGAGCTTCCTAAGTCAAGCCATACGGAGTCGGGAGTAAAGTG
Organism: Hypogastrura burkilli; assembly: GCA_034696285.1. NCBI lineage: Eukaryota > Metazoa > Arthropoda > Collembola > Poduromorpha > Hypogastruridae > Hypogastrura > Hypogastrura burkilli. Next base: position 1,473 of record JAQFZY010002243.1, read on the forward strand.
AAAGTTATAAGCAGGGGAGGTCCCCTGTTCTCTGGATTCTGCTCCGTGTAGGCTGTAACAAGGAGCATCTGAGCAGCTGATACGGAGGGATCCCACAATCCGGCACCGAACTAATACTAGTGTAATTTCCCCCGGATTAGCACCTAGTGCTATATCTACAGAGGACCTAGTCCTCCTCCCTCCTATTTAGTATATTGAAAGTTACAGAGAACCTAGTTCTCCTCCCTCCTATTAAGTAAGGAGTAGTTGTCAAAAGGCCCGTGCCCTGGAGAGAACCCAAGGACCTAGTCCTGGTTAATCGAACCTTGTGTACTGTGCCGACCTTAGACTAAGCACAAGTCAGGGTCACATTTGGTGCCGAAACCCGGGAACGTAATTTAAATACTGTCTTAAGCTGTGTTAAGAAAATATAAACAATTTCCCTATTGTCCTAAGGATTATTTTCTAAAAGGTTCCTAGAATTTTCGGAACGTTTTTCTTACCCCTTTGTAAGAGACTCCTAGAGTTTCTTATACCAGCTTTATCGAGGATTCCTAGAATCTTAAATAGTTTTAATTCAGAAATTCCTAGAATTCCCAGTAATTATTGATATGGTAAACCCTCCAACCCGATACCCCTTACTCAGCGATCTGATTAGAAGGGAGAAAGTGACTGCAAGCATTTATGTATGCACCTATTGCAAAGAACCCTTTTTTAAAAGGTGTTTTTTAATTCGACATTACACCTATAGTCACGCCCCGCTATCCGCCTTGTCGGATATTTCTAAACAAATAATTGTCGACGAGGTGTAGGTCCATTTGAAATACCTTCACGACGACCCAAATGACAATATCATTTACATAAATAACAAGCCCCAGACATACATCCACTCAATCATAATATGTATATTGATTGTAATTTTGTTACTATTAACAATATTGCTACTATTGTATATCGTGGCGAACAAGGCTCACGTTGAAATTATTTTAGAAAGCGTCACGGTACCCCTTAAAAATAACAGAAGGGATAAAATAATCTGATCCAACCATCCCCAAAGTCTTCCAAATGGCTGAGAGAAAGAAGAAAAAAAACTTTCCCCTCCAAATAGACCCCCGCCCACAAAAGAGTAGATACCGGAACACAATAGCTATATTTCCCGCTTTCTCTTTTCCATCCTCTTCTATAATAAAGAAGTAACCGGGTGAGCTGAGTTGACATGACATATAACATCACGGCCGCTACTACTGCAAATACCCCGAAAAAGGACAAGACAATTTTCAGAAGATAAGAATTCTTCCGTCTAACTATAGTCTACGTCTAGAAAAGGCTCAAAAACCCAATAGCCCAATGGCTTGGTTAAATGAGCCCAAGCAGACAAACGCCTTGCTTTCCATTACCTCATGACTTTACTAAACAATCCCAAATCGAAAGAATCCTTATTCCACCCATCCTCTAATGGCTTTAGAAAATATACTCAAAGATAGAGAACCCTTGCTCCTCCCATTACCCAATGATATAAGAAATTGCGTTCAGACCGAGAGAAACGTTGGTTCTCCCATTACCCAATGATATAAGAAATTGCGTTCTGACCTAGAGAAACGTTGGTTCTCCCATTACCCAATGATATAAGAAATTGCGTTCAGACCGAGAGAAACGTTGGTTCTCCCATTATTACCCAATGATATAAGAAATTGCGTTTAGACGAGAGAGACGTTGGTTCTTCCATTACCCAATAGTCATAGAACCTATGTTCTGAAAGAAGGAAACGTTGGTTCTCCCATTACCCGATGCGGTTGGAACGCGCTCTCAGGCCAAAAGAATCCTTAGTCTTATGTTACCAATGGTTTTAGAAATTTTGTTCTGGCAGAGAACGTCCGAGTCCTGCCATAACTCAATGACTCTACAGCTTACGATAGTTCATTGAGACCTTAGGCCCTAATAGGATTTATCCATAATAGTTCTTTGGGAATTCGGAGCCCAGATATTTCAGGGTGTAATTCCAAAACAGCTAAGAGGCGGATCAGAAAGTAAGAGACTGTACCAAAAGGGAAAGTAGACATTTTGCCCGGGCTCAGACGTTGTACGCAGGACTAAAAACTACCCCAAGCATCCACCACCTCAATCCTAATGATCAGTATGAAGAAAAGCGGAGTCGCGCTTGCGCTCATTGGAAACGCAGGATAACTGCACAATATTACCCAAGGACCGACAGGACCTGATTCCAGTAGTAAGATAGTGGTTGGAGAACAGGTGAAAATAATTAGAGTAGTCCGAAATCGAAAAAAGGTTTAAAACAACAGAAAGCAAATAGCCAACTAATTCCGGCCGGAAGTGAAGAACAACTCACATAAGAATTTGAGGGTACAGGCTTACTGCAGAGGTACGTCACCTTAAGTCCAAATTCTGAGGCTATTTAAAAATTCGGAAACATGAGGGGAAAATATTACTTTATTGAATTGCTAAAAAAAAAACACTTAAATTATAGAGCTCTGCATATTCTTTCTATAGAAATGCATTCACTGAATCTAACCGAACCAGTATACTGTAGTACGAAGGATTAAACAGATCACTAATTAGTAATAATGAGTTATACTCCACCCGGATTGTCGTTAGGACACCCATTGTTAGAATATACCCACCCAATTGACACTAGTGTATTAAGCCGGGACCTCATCCCTGACCAGGATAACAGCTCGGATACTGAAATTGAAGAACCTAGGAATATTATCCAAGACCCAATAGGAACTATCCCTTCTAGGGTTAACATTCGTCAACCGCAAGGAATCCATTCCACGCCCAGTTTAGGATTATTCACCCGTGCCCGTCCTAGTTTAAGACCGCCGCAAATACCAGTACGATCACAATACCGACCATCAGCACCATATAGCCCTCCCTTCGAAAGCGAGGAGGTTCCTATGAGACCAATTCGTGTAGCAGTAACACCTCCATTCTATACAGGTAGCAAGGAGAGTGACCCTTATGAATTTCTTAATGCATATATACGTGCTGGTAAATCTAACGGTTGGACTCCTAACTTAATGGTTAAGCAATTTCCCGCCTACCTGCGTGGAAAAGGCTTAGCCTGGTATGAAGTTAAGAGTGCTGAACGTGAGAGAGCAATATTAGGAGACTGGACCTGGGAAGAACTCCAGCGAGAATTTTTAAATTCTAGTGGACCTCTTGAGACTAGGAAAGACCAATTAGAATGGAAAATTTTAACGCTGAAACAGAAAAAAACCGAATCATGTACAGACTTCATGATAAAGATTGATAATTTATGTAACCGCCTAGATCCACAAATGCCTGATTCCAAACGAATTAAATATTGCATTAGGTGGCTTTGGAAAGATTCCCTGACGGCAGTAAACACGCAAAATCCCGTTAGTTGCACAGAGCTATCCCAGTTATTGACGAAATTTGACGAGACATACATTATGTTTAGTGGATTTCTAGATGCTGACGAGGCGGACGCTAACATAAACCTGACAGCTCTAGAGAATTCGAGAATAAAGAATAAACTTAAAATTGAAGAACCACGTAGGTCTAATTCACCTATAGAAGGATCTGGGAGACACATATCACCTCCCGTAGATCTGTCTCATTTTTACAACGTATTCGAAATTTAGAACTGCATAGAGGCCAAGGGTTTCGTAGACCTCATAATAACCAATTTTACGGACCAGGACGCTCTAATACACTCCCGTTTCCAAACCCTAGAATGTCTGGCCATTACCCACCAAATTGGGTTAATTACAACACACCTCGAATGCGGAATAATTCACCTGGGATATTAGCCCTACCGCCCACAAATAGTAATCAAAATTCACGAAGAATTATAAATAACCGGAGTAACACTTATACACCTAATTCGGACATTCGGACTAACAGGTCAATTGGTAATGGAGCACAAGCTAATTACTCCAATCGGAGTCCGAACTTTAACCCATACCAGTATAGTGACCGGCGTTTGAATCTGCAATGTTATCGCTGTTGGCAAGCAGGGCATTTCATAGCCGATTGCAGGGGATCCCCAATACCAGGGAGACAAACAATGAACCACTTTAAACTCCAGGAGACCACAGGAAATGGGCAATCCTCAAGGTCAACCAACTTCACGCCCGAATTAAGAGAGTTGACGTATTTCATGACCTCGCTCTTAACTCAGCTACCCAAAATAAATATATTGATAAACGGCTATCCAGTGCAAGCAATTCTAGATACCGGATCAACGGTTTCTTTAATTGATAAAAGGTACTTATGTGATGAGACCACACACTAAACTTAAAATACTTTCTGTAACAGGGGACACTACCTTTGTGTATCACTTCACCGAAATAACGTTGAGTCCGCTCGAAGGAATACCATTCGTTATACAGGCCTACGTTATTACTAATCTCCCAGTAGCATGTCTAATTGGAATGAATGTTTTAGGAGCACATGAATGTATTCTAGATCTTAAACGAAAGCAATTAAAATTTGGCAACGGCAATATCATACCTATTAGTGAAGATAAAATTCGAGAATTATTTTCCGAAATAACCTGTCTAACTGACTCGATACCAAAGGCAGAATCGACTTCAATTCAAATTAGGGCTTCTGAAACAATGAGTCTACCGCCTAGATCAACTTCTAGGATAACCATCTACTCAAACGGGCATTGCCCTTACCAGAATCATGCGTTCATAACTAACCCACATTTGGAAAAGCAATCAACCGACAACCCTGTATTTAACCAATGATGGCTTGAATTATAAAACAATTTATCGTGATATGTCTCTGGCCACTTTAAACTATAATTTAACCGAATCTTTTGAAAACCCTAAGGCAGTATTTATAATCACAGAAGTTAAAGCAATAGAACTAATTAATTCCGAACTACCCGAGCCAAGTAAACGAATCCTACATGATCTAATCATGGAGTATAGTGATATATTTCACACGAAAGGAGAACCAATTACCCCGTCCATAATTCAAGCCTCACCAACCGAATTAGAGCCCGGAGTATTGCCACTCTATTGTTCCCCTTATAAAACAAGTGAATCGGAAAGGAAGGAGATTAATGAAAAAGTGAATGTACTATTAGAACAAGGGATCATAAAACCTGCCAATTCCCAAAAGATGCAGATGGAAATAAGAGCTCCAGATTATGCATTGACTTAAGACGCTTAAATCAGGTAATTGTAAGAGACACCTACACCTTACCGAGACAAGATATAATCTTACATACTATGAGATTAGTTACCATCTGGACTATGTTAGACATCAGGTCAGCTTTTAATCAATTAGAATTGCCTCCCGAGAGTTCAAAAATAGTAACTTTCTGCACTGAAAACGGGAACTATCAATATCTTAGACTTCCCTGTCTCTCAAGTAGCCCCTCTATATTTCAGACGCCAAAATACCATATTTGCCGATTATTTGAACAAATTTATATTAATATACCTTGATGACATAATAATATATAGTTCTAACTTTGAGGACCAGGTCCAACATGTACAATGCGTATTCAAGCGCCTCCGAGAGACTAATTTCAGTTTAAACTCGGATAAGTGTTGATTGGCACAAACTAAAGTAAAAGTACTTGGCCACTACCTGACTAAGGAAGGAATCTCTCCAGATCCGAAACAGATAGCCGCAATTGTTAATTTACAGCTCCCGAGCGATCAGAAAAGGCTAAGAAGTTTTCTTGGAATTACCGGATTCTTCCGAAAATATATTCCAAACTATGCGAAAATCAGTAAACCGCTTACGAAGCTCCTAGAGCTAAAATCGGAATTGATTTTCGGCGAAGCTGAACTAAGCACATTTGATTCTCTCAAAGCGGCGCTTCCGTCAGCACCATCGCTTAACCATTGGGACAGTTCACGAGACGCCGAATTACGTACTGACGCATCAACTTATTCCATTGGGGGAATATTATGTCAATTTGAAGGAAAGAAAGAATTTGCCATAGCTTATGCTAGTAGATCCGTTACTAAATCAGAACGTAATTACAATGTCACAGAAAAAGAGTATTTAGCTATAGTCTACTGCCTACAAAAGTTTCGGGAATATTTGTATGGGTTGTCAAAGAGGTTTCGTATATTAACAGACCACAGATGTATTACGGAATTGAAATTTGCCAAGAATCAAGTAAATCCGAGATTACGACGATGGGCCCTATTCATTGCAGACTTCAATTTTACTATCTTATATAAAAAAGGGGGTAATCACTCCGACGCAGACGCTATGTCTCGAATGGTAGATCCCAAGATTGAGGGAACTAATGGCGAACAGTGGTGGGAAGGCAGTGATTCATATGCACCTTGTTTTATGATACAGGATGACCATAATAATCAAATTAAACTTCGAAATACCCAATCAAGAGATAAAGCTTGCAAACTTATAGTTTCTCATTTGATAAGGAAAAATTTAAAATATAAATCAAAATTTGAGTCAGTAAACAGCATCTTATACAATATATCCACGGGTACAAGAAGACTTGTTATTCCAGCGTCAATGAGACAGGGTTTACTCGAAGAATATCATAATAGCTTATTCTGTAGCCATAGAGGATTTGAGGGAACACTTTCAAGAATAACCAATAATTATTATTGGAAAGGTATGCGAAATTATGTTTTTAATTATGTAAAATCTTGCGACGTCTGTCAACGAAGCAAGAGACCAATTAGAAATGCACAAGGCCTTTTACAAACAATCGATATAAAACCTATACCCTTTTCCTACAATGGGTATTGACTTTGCAGGTCCCTTTCAAACAACCGACAGAGGAATTAAATACATACTAATTGCCATATGTTTATTTAGTAAATATATTGAGATTTTGGCGACAACTGACCAAACTGCTCCCACAGTAGCGCAATTCCGAACCCAACCTAACTTAAACTCAATGTTTCCGGAAGGTTTCCGAACCTAACCTAACATAAAATCAATGTTTCCGGAAAGTTTCCTAAAGTTTCCGGACCTAACCTAACTTAAAATCGATGTTTCTTGAAATTGTTCCCGAACCTAACCTAATTTAAAATCAATGTTTTTGGAAAGTTTGCGAAAGCTTCCCAACCTAACCTAACCTAAAATCCGGAAAGTTTCCGAACTTAACCTAACTTAAAATCAGTGTTTCCGAAAAGTTTCCGAACCTAGCTTAACTTAAAATCAATGTTTCCGGAAAGTTTCCGAGCGTACCCTAACTTCAAATCAATGCTTCCGGCTTCCGGAAAGTTTCCGAACCTAACCTAACTTAAATTCAATGTTTCCGGAAAGTTTCCGAACCTAACATAACTTAAACTCAATGTTTCCGGAAAGTTTCCGAACCTATCCTAACATAAATACAATTATCCCGTAAAGTTTCCGAACCTAGTCTAACTTTAACTAAATGTTTCCGGAAAGTTTCCGAAAGTTTCCGATCCTAACCTTACTTAAGCAATGCTTCAGGAAAAATTCCGAAAGTTTCCGAACCTAACCTAACTTAAAATCAATGTTTCTGGAAAATTCCCGAACCTAACCTAATTTAAAATCATTGTTTTTGGAAAGTTTGCGAAAGTTTCCCAAACTAACCTAACATAAAATCAATGTTTCCGGAAAGTTTTCTAAAGTTTCCAGACCTAACCTAACTTATAATCAATGTTTCTTGAAATTGTTCCCGAACCTAACCTAACTTAAAATCAATCTTTCTGGAAAGTTTCCGAGCCTAACCTAACTTAAAATAAATGTTTCCGGATGAGTTTAACTAAACTTAAAATCTGTTTCCGAAAGTTTCCGAGCCTAACCTAACTCAAAATCAGTTTTTGAAAACTTTCCAAACCTAACCTAACCCAAGATCAATGTTTCCGGAAAGTTTCCGAGCTTAACTTAACTTAAAATCAGAGTTTCCGAATAGTGTCAACGGCCTAGGGGTCTGGAATTAAATAGCACTGAAGACAGGTTGGTGTGAGGTTTTGACGACGGTTAATACCACTTTTATTGTGCACAAGTATTACTGGTGGAGTTAGAGTAGTAGAGAGAGCTAGTTGGGTACTTGTTACTTTGGCCAGGCACGGCCGACTATTTATATGGGAGGCCTGAAGGCCAAAAACGTAGACTGAAGGTCTGTGTGGTTTTACTTTCGGTGCGCGACCTCGCTTGCGTTCGGCGAAATCGCAAGAATTCGTTGAATTGTCCAGTTTAAAACTGGTTCTGTCGGAAGCCAGCTCGTATTTATAGGCCTCCTAAGAATTGAAGAGCGTTGAGACAACGTTCTGTGGTTTTTCCTGGTCCGGAAAACGTCAGACAGCGTCCTTCACATGCGTTGTAATTGGGCTGGGCCGTGTCTTTCTGGGCGGTCTTGACTGTTAAGCTAAAGTTGAGCCGGGCGAGGGGTCCTAGGCAGAGACATAGTCCAACTTGCTTGGGTCGAGGGCTCTCCCCTGGGCTCGTCCGGTACTGGCTAGCCTGGGCTCCGCCTCTTGTTCGTGGCCGTGTTTACATGCAGGGCTATGCTTTATAGGACGTAATGTGATCATAGCTATCCTAGTATTAGGTTATCTGATGTGTGAGTGACATGTGAGGTTCCGTAGTGCAGTGACGTGAAGGTGATGTGCCGAAGTCAAGACTGGGTTCTTGACGATAGTTTTCAAACCTAACCTAACCCAAGATAAATGTTTCGGGAAAGTTTCCGAGCTTGACTTAATTTAAAAACAGTGTTTCCGGTGAGTTTCCGAACCTAAACTAACTTAAAATCAATGTTTCCTGAAAGTTTTCGAGCCTAACCTAACTTAAAATCAGAGTTTCCGAATAGTTTCTGAACCTAACCTAACCTAGAGTCAATGTTTCTGTAAAGTTTCCGAGCCTAACCTGACTTAAAGCCGTCACACGATGCCATCTCAATAGGAACGTTGTGTCGAACTTTAGCTCACTGCGTTTTCCTTTAGTTCCAACTTCACAACTGTATGTGCGTACTCGCTTTTGATCTCACGGCTTCGTGCTATATGCAGATTTGCTCTTGATTGCTGCTACTCGTACACCGAGTAGGCGTAATTTGCTGAGGGTATGAACTTCTCTGGTATATACAACGCCGACGAGAGCGTCATCTCTGTCCTGTAGCCTTCAGCATGTCAGACGATCCGATCTCAATATAAGTAAAGAATTTACTTTTGTTTAGCACACCCCTGGCCGTATATTATGTTGCCCTGAATAGCAACTAATACACCGGGTGCAAGTGATTTGCCGACGATGCTGATTTGTACCTAGAATTGTAAAATCCGTCAACAGTACCATCTATGTACTGTGGCCTGTTTTAAACATGTCAGGCAGCAACTGTTTTAAACATGAGATTAAATGAATCGACGAATTCAAATTAAGAAAAAATAAAATTCGAAGCGCGTTGCGAAATATTTGTACCGTTTTTACCATGATGTACACGGCTAAGTGGGCTTCGGTGTGCGTTCCCTTGTATGTCGCAAAGCTTTTGAATTAATTTAGGCCCAAACTAAGGAAAATTCCGCGAAAAACCGTACAGCGTTTGGCGAAACTCGAACGTTTACACGAGTTAACAGATGAATACCGCAGCGAATAAAGATGGTTCTACACCAACTTGAGTCCCATTTAACATACGTTCAGGACCATAACAGGAATAGTTGTACAAAGTCTGGAGTGAATTAAAGCGACCGCCATCTCTTTCCCCTCGCTAATACCTAGCCACTAAAGCAGCTCAAGAGGTTTAAACTGCATCTATTAAATAGGTAGCAAGTTCAATCGAAGTTTGGCGGGTATCTAACTGTTAACCAAAGCCAAATGCATGCAATGCCCTTGTGTAGTTTTTTTGTTTTCTCGCTTTTAAATATAATTTTATGCCAGTAAAGATTGTCTGGGAGTAGTCCTGAGGAAAAGCTATGCGAAGTTTGGCGGGAATCTAATACGCAACCGAAACAAAATACGTTTAAGGAGAGTTTTTTTAAATTTTGTTTTTCAAAAATATGAGTTAATTTTGCAGTATTAATTCAAAAACTGTTAGGGAATGGTCTAAGCTAAATTTTGATATATTACAGGATTAAATGGGACAAGAAATGGCTGTGCTATACTCTGATAACCTTAGCAGCCATAACCAGCTTAGTCAGCATCCGCCACTGTAGACAACTTGAATTTTCCCGGTTTTAATGGAAATGGTTCCGAGCAATGTGAGACTGAGAATTTCGACATCTTTTTTCTAATTGTTAGTTGACGCCGATTCCGCCGCAATTGTTTTAAGTTTGAGGCAAAAAGTCAATGGTCAATAATGTGAGGGTAAATTGCGGCGAGGTCTGCCTCAACTTTAAAAAAAATAAGGAAATAAAAAAATGGACCGCTATTGTCCTAAGTCTGAGGGGCTTTAACGCTACCCCCTGCAGGAAAAATATGCACCGCTATTGTTCTAAGTTTGAGACAAAAAGTCATGGGGCAATGGGAGACTAAATTGCGGCGGGGATCTGCCTCAACATTAACACAATAAGGAAAAAATAATGCGCCGCTATTGTCCTAACTTTGAGGCGCTTTAATGCTACCCCCTAACTACTCCCACTCTGGCGGGGTTTAATACATAAAAGAAAGTGAGCACATGACCCAAACAGCTAAGTAACTCCCTCCGGCTCTTGGTGATTTTAATTTCAGTTGTATATAAAAATGTAGAAATTGTAAAAAGTGCAGCTTAATTTAAGCGCCTGTATATGTATTTTAACGAAATCTTGAAAAGTTAAAATATCATTGATATCGATATCATGTCCGGGGGGTCGGTTGGTCTAGTTTGTGATATTGATGGGTATCTTGAGGGTAGGTGGGTCACAAAAGTCCCTAAACAGTGATATAGATATATATGGATGCCTCCTAAGGCCGATTATCATACAACGGAATTTTTACAACGCTTAACAAGATGCAATTTATCGCTCACTCCATGCCCTGT
>JAQFZY010002244.1:0-12358 GCA_034696285.1 Hypogastrura burkilli
ATCACGCCTATAATTAAAAACATAATTTGACCAAAACCAAATCAAATAAGTGATTATACCGAAATTACATATATTACGCATTTACTCCTAATTAAATAAATTCCATGTTTTCTCTTGCTGCTTGCTGCATTTTTCACACAACACATAATACATATACATTTATATACCTTATGTCCCTTCACCCTTATGGGAACGCGTAAGGCGTACTGAGTATGAATTGGAACTGTTGAGAGATGTAGACAGGTACACTAGCACTAGACATGTTCAAGCTTGACAGGACAAGCCTGGTGGGTCCAGGGCCTAGGTCTACAAACTTAAAACTTACAAGTCCAAACCATACACAACTTGCTACTGTTTGTGAGTGCAGGTCGGCTCCGGCTCCGCCTGCAGGCGCCTGTAGTATGTTACGTAGCATTTCCGCCTGCGCCCGCGCCTGCAATGATAAAGCTCATCATTGTCCGCCTGTGCCTGCGCCTGCACTAATATATTAAAAGTGAGTCCGCCTGCTGCCCGCCTGCAGGGGCAGGCGCATTCGTGCGGGCGACTGCAGGCGATTTGAGCAGGCGGTCAACTCTACTCCGGACCCCGGAGTCGGAGCGGTGCAACTCTAATCAGTTTAAAAAAGCGTCCGAATTATACACTTTTTAGTTTGCCTCGGATGACCTTCGAAAGGTCTCCCATTTGATTCCATAAAAGTCTGCGCTAATTTTTCGACGATTCTTGGTTGAGACCACGTTGCACTTAGAAATAAAAATCATTGGGTTCTAACTAATTCTAACTAAATTGAGAGGATTTGACACTCACCTGGATCGAGAATCGGGATAGGTGCGGTCAGATAGTGCTTATTTTACAATACAGACTCCTAACGTCCTAATGCACTTTAGGTGGGTTTGAAATACTTTCGCAATTGTATGTATTAAAAAAAATAACACAAGAAGAATGTCCGTGCTTACGCGTGCATTCGGCTTCACTTAAGGTCGTGATTCCTATTCTAATAATATCATCATTTTGTATCCAAAAAACTGTACGATACTGATTAGTAACTGCTATTTCTTCTGGTACAAGTAATTAATATCTAGCACTTAACCTTTTGACCACTCAATGATATGTACTACATACATGCCGTAATGATGGACTCATAGTATGCCCGTGAATGCAGATCACCGAGATCTCTGAACAATTAGAGGAAAACTTCATTTGAATGCGTATCTACCGTCTGAAATTTTCCTTGTTCGTAGGACCCCTTCGGAATTATACCCTGAGCACGCCTCTGATTGTGCAATACTGTTGTTGCCCCCACCGAACAAAAGCACGTTCGCTAGCCACCCTGGCTCACATTCACTCTGTTTTTGCTTTGGTTTTCAGGTCAAGTGTTAACTAGGCCCAATATTGAGGGAATCATCAGGTTTGCTCACAAGGAACGATTATTTATTTTTGCTGATGAGGTATATGTGTAATATTTAAAGTTTTTTGTAGGGAAAAGGGTCTGCTGTTAATAACCAGGAGTTATATGTGCTTTAGGTCTATCAAGATAATGTTTATGCCACCGGAAGCAAGTTCTACTCATTTAAAAAGGTCATGATGGAAATGGGAGCTCCCTATAACTCTCTGGAATTAGCATCTTTTTTTTCTACATCAAAGGGTGAGTTACAAGCTGCAAGCCATTTTCTTGTTAATCCTAGTGGTAACATCGATCGATTATCAGGTAATAGGGTGAGTCCATCACGATTTTTTCCCATTACGGGTATTTACGTATTATTATATCACTAGCACGTTACCCGATCTACGATCAGAGGAAATAGAAACGTTCCCTTCGACAATAATTAATAATTAATAATAATTAATTAATTAATAATTACTCAGTACAGTCGTTTTTCACGAGCGGACAGTTAACTTTGACTTGACAACCTTTAGGTTGCGTAAATAAAGACGGAAAAGTTACCTCCCGTAGGGTATGCATTCATTCCCGAGCGGACAGGTAACTTTGCCTTGACAACCTTTAGGTTGCGTAAATAAAGACGGAAAAGTTACCTCCAGTAGGGTATGCATTCACAGCCCCCAGTTTCCGAACATAATTTAAAATAATGTTTTCGGAAAGTTTCTGAACCTAACTTAACTTAGAATCAATGTTTCCTGAAAGTTTCCGAACCCAACCTAACGTAAAATCAATGTTTCCGGAAGGTTTCCGAAAGTTTCCGAATCTAACCTAACTTAAAAAATCAATGTTACCGGAAAGTTTCCGAACCTAACCTAACTTAAAATCAATGTTTCCGTAAAGTTTCCGAACCTAACCTAACTTAAAATCAATGTTTCCGTAAAGTTTCCGAACCTAACCAAACTTAAAATCAATGTTTCCGTAAAGTTTCCGAACCTAACCTAACTTAAAATCAATGTTTCCGGAAAGTTTCCGAACCTAACCTAACTTAAAATCCATGTTTCCGGAAAGTTTCCGAACCTAACCTAACTTAAAATCAATGTTTCCGTAAAGTTTCCGAACCTAACCAAACTTAAAATCAATGTTTCCGTAAAGTTTCCGAACCTAACCTAACTTAAAATCAATGTTTCCGGAAAGTTTCCGAACCTAACCTAACTTAAAATCCATGTTTCCGGAAAGTTTCCGAACCTAACCTAACTTAAAATCCATGTTTCCGGAAAGTTTCCGAATCTTACCTAACTTAAAATCCATGTTTCCGGAAAGTTTCCGAATCTAACCTAACTTAAAATCCATGTTTCCGGAAAGTTTCCGAATCTAACCTAACTTTAAATAGCGGAGCGATAAATTAATTTGAAATCTTATTCATTTCATAACGCTGCAGAAAAATTACAAAATACAAGTAACGACCTCGCCTTCGGCTCGTGTCTTATACTTGCACACGCGGCTCCAGTTTAGCGGGCTTGACTCTACGTTTGGAACTAATTAATACAAATATTTTCTTTAGTAAATAGATGGATTACATAACTCTACAAATGGTGTGATGTTAGCAAGCCATGTCACAGAAACCAAGTACTTACGAACTGTAATAGTGAGCGTTAACTTGAGTATTAAAGTAGTTAGTAAAGTTAGAGTTACGTGTTGTGTACGAACATGGTTGCAGTAGGTTACATACTATATTACAGCGGATTAAATCGACTTCATTTTGAGTGCAGAAGAGATAAAAATGTATAGACTCTTACAGTCCTTAAAATTAGGGTCCTTAATAGCTAAAAAAATAATCCGAAACAAGAAGAGGTGGCACAAGTTGGGTCCTTAGATGGGAAACAAGAAAGGTGAGTAAACGAATCTTCTTCAGAACCCAGGTTATGCGACTTACCGATAAAAAATAATTGATTAGTTTAGTCTAATCTGGGGGATACAAGTAACCATGTAGGCTGGGAAGCTACGTTTAAGGTACTCTTCGGCCGCATACTCGTTGGAAATCATTGATTGGTAATGGGGAATTGATTTTGATCGCCGTGCTTGTTCAAGGTCAGCAGCTCCGAGGTTCTGTCTCATCTTTTTGATGATTCCGTTCCTGCAATCAGAAAGCAAATGGGCAGAATTTTGGCTACATAAACTTTCGTAACCAAGAAAGGACATTTATGGACTGTTTATTATATATGACTGTGTAATGTTTGCACATATTATGCCAATGTTTGCGGTTGTTTACCTATTCCTTTAATATGATTTTTCTTCTTTCAGGTTATATGGGTGAGTGTGGCCTCAGAGGAGGATACTCAGAAATCATCAACATGGATCCAGAGGTTAAGACAATGTTGCTAAAGAGCATTTCGGCAAAACTTTGTCCTACTGTCCTCGGCCAAGTGAGTATTAACTATTTTTAGGAGTTTTAGAAATAACGAGATGTTTATATACTCTAAGAAGCCGGAGCGTAATTGTTTTGAAGACAAGAACATTTTTTAAATCTTAGTAGTCAAATCTTACACGAACTTGTAATCCAGACGAAAATGTTGAAATCGAAGGCTCCGAATTCTACACTAAACTGCATTCGCAGACTAAGGATATCCTTTCGGCGAATTGCGAGATGCAAGAGAATTTTTTAATTTTATATTAGAAACATAAAGTAACGATACGTCTCAATACATGAGGGGAGATACGCAGATAATGCAATTCTTACAGCCCCAGTAGGTACTCATAGATTGGGTACAATGTAGGATCTGTATCTGATTAGCATCCAATTTTATTATTTATTTATTTATTTCTGAAACACCAAACTTTTAGCATTTCATAAATCAATATTATACAATTATACAGTATTATACAATACATACTGTGTCTTTATTGCTAAGGTATTTAATATCTATTTACTATTACAAGTTACAAGTGCTCTGACGAGCGCTTGTGTCATTCTATAGTCCGCTAAATCTCAACATGTCATGACCGGCCTGAAGGTACAAGATTTTTACACAAAAATTGTAATGATTACAGATTACAATCTGAAAGGAATCACAGCTGTTGTTATTCATCTCACTGTTGTGATTCATCTCACTTTTGTGATTCGTCTCACTGTTGTGATTCGTCTCACTGTTGTGATTCGTCTCACTGCTGTGTTTTTTTTTCACGGTAGTAATTCGTCGTTCCGTGTGGCACATGCGGCACATAGGGCTACACGCACAAGCTCGTCAGAGCATTTGTTACAATCTTATGCTTTCTTATATTCTATGCATAAATTTGGAGTGCTTGCGACTTAATTTCACAGGCTGCAATGGACTGTGTAGTGGACCCCCCCAAACCTGGAGATGTTTCATACGACTTATTCAAACAGGAGAAAGCAGCCGTTCTTGATTCGCTTGCATTGAGAGCCAAAATGATTGCGGAGACCTTCAACGCGATTCCAGGCATAAAATGTAATCCTGTCCAGGGTGCTATGTATGCATTTCCGCAGGTAATTACATCTTTATAAGTTAATGATTCTCTCACTCCTTCCTTCCCACACTACCTTTCTGCGTCCGGGATTAAAATAAATCCAACAAAGCCCCCCGTCTAACATAGCAACATAAGACTAAAGTGTATAGTGCGTATAATTTATTTCACAATGCTGAGTGCGGGTATTGGGATGATGATACAGGTTCCTCATGTGGTTTCAATTTTCAATGAAAGGGGAGGGTACTTAAGGGTACCTAGTGTACAATGCAAGGAAGTGTATCGTGAACATTCGGACCGTGAAGCCCGTCCTTTTTCGTCTCCTTTCGTTTTAGTTTTATCCCGCCCTTCTTTCGGAACCACGTCAATACTACTAGGGAAATTCGACTACAGTCAATTGGACTAGGTCAATTCGACTACACGTCAATTCGACTACAGTCAATTGGACTAGGTCAATTCGACTACACGTCAATTCGACTACAGTCAATTGGACTAGGTCAATTGGACTAGGTCAATTGGACTACACGTCAATTTGACTATACGTCAGTTGGACTTTATGTCAATTCGACTTGGTACGTTTCGACTAGGGACAACTTTTTTATACATGTCGTAACTGACCCCGGCTTTCGAAATCAATTAAACTAATTTATTAGAACTTATTCTAATTTGTACACAATATTGTACTATTTTGAGTTAATAAGCTTTGCGTAACACCTTAGAAGCACTAATACCATTATTTGAAGCCTTAGTAAATAGGTTTGAAGCACTGGTAAATTGGTTTGAAGTCTTGATGCAAGTAGGTAAGTTTACCAGATTATATCAGTTGTATCCGTGCTTTCAACGTATTTATCCAGGTTTCAGACCTATTCACCGGTGCATCGAACGTTCGAACCTATTTACCATGGCTTCAATTAGTGGTATTAGTTCTTCGAAGCCATTTAACAAAGCTTCAATTAGTGTTATCAGTGATTTAAACTACTTATCAACGCTTAATAATTAAATATAGTACAAATTTGTGTACCAATTGGAATACGTACTAATAAGTTAGTTAAATTGATTTCGAATATGATAATCATAAAATTCCTCATAAAATAACGCACCATAAATAATATAGCCATAAATATATTTCCAAAGTGTTTTTCAACTCTAAAGTAAACCGGAGAGAACGGTATAATGCCCATGCCAATAAAACGGTCCATTCCAGTACTATGGGCTTCTAAAGTAAGCTCTAGGCTATGCTTCACGTGGTTTGCATGAGGCAAGAAAAATAGTACTTGCCGAGGTATGGATATGCACCCGGTTTCCAACTCGTGACCTTACGCAATTGACTCTAGCAGTATGCTGAGTTGGATTTGGTATGCTTAATTTCGTACTCAATGTTCGAATTTTACGAATTCCTACGATTTCGTACTTTAAGGAGGTACATGGCCAGCATACCCTTCAAAAACAAAATAGCGACTTGGGCTTGAATTCTATCCCAAATATGGTTAAAATATTGACAAAATATATCCTGACATTTCCGTAAACCCTTAAATGTTGAAAACCCCGAAAAATCCGAAATTCGGTTTTGGGGCCAGGATAGCCGGGTTTTTTGGTTCACAAAGCTCGGCAATACTCTCCTGTGTATATCCCGATGGCTTTCCACCAATTATGGCTCAATCAGGCTGCAGGGGAAATTCTTTGACTGTTTTAACCGAATTTCGGAACCATTTTGAGGTCCGATAAATCCGAGTCGGAGAAAAAGTGCACCTAAATTTTTTGATGTTTTTCTCTGGACATAGTACTGAATTATAAGCTATAAATTATTGAAAAATACCTACACCTTTTTTTTTTTTTAAAAAAAAAAACGCTTCAAAAACCTTTCCGTTCACCTGTCATATGGGGAAACTGTGACTGAAATAGATCAAATGTTTTTGTTAATGCGGAGTTTGTAATTTAAGTAGGCTTTCTTTCTGAATGGATCCAACTATCACTGTATAGACACCCAATGTTAGTTAGGTGTGTATCTCTACTGGCGATCTTTTGCTCAAATAAAAAACTAATCAGTTGGTTGATTTATGGACATATGAATACTGTATTTTCGTTTAACATTTACTCACGAGTGTAACTGAAGTAATTCGAATAAACTGCGTGAGAGGACCTCAAATTACCCTAGCAATTATTGGCAGCATTTGCAGGTCGGCAAATTGAATTCGTCAATAATGGCGGATTAATATACTTTATTAATTTATTTATTTCAACCCTATAAAAAAAGGTTAATACAAGTAACGACCTCGCCTTCGGCTCGTGTCTTTATACTTGCGTACGCGGCTCCGCCGCTTAGCGGGCTTGGCTCTATGTTTGGAACTAATTAGTACAAATATTTTATTTAGTAAATAAATGGATTACTTAACTCTACAAATCGTGTGATGTTAGCAAGCCGTGTCACAGAAACCAAGTACTTACGAACTGTGACGCTAGACACTGCAGGTAAGATTTAAGAAACAGACAGAAAATAAAATGCTTTAAAGAACCTGCAGCGTCTAGCATCTTAGTTCGTAAGTACTTGGTTTCTGTGATATGGCTTGCTAACATCACACCATTTGTAGAGTTAAGTAAAAGATTTATTTACTAAAGAAAATATTTGTACTAATTAGTTTCAAACGTAGAGCCAAGCCCGGTAAGCGGCGGAGCCGCGTGCGCAAGTATAAGACACGAGCCGAAGGCGAGGTCGTTACTTGTATTTTGCAATTTTCCTGAAGCGTTATAAAATTAACTAGCCAACAAGCCCGCCTTAACGCGGAATTGGCATAAAGGTGTAGAATGTAGGTACGATGGCACATGTACTCTAGAAATGTGTAGAAATTGTAGTTGCTTATTTCGCGTTAAGCCGGGCTTGTTGGCTAGTCAAAATAGAAGTAGGCTTAAGTACAATTTACAATACAGTGCGCCTGCAGTTTTAGGTAAACTATCACTACTATGTAGGTATCCATCCCTGCTGCATATTTACCTTTAACCCGAGAAAAAGTGCTCACATTTTAACTAATTTCCTGGCTTATGGAATAGTGACATGAGAATAATAGTAATTTTTTGTAGATACTCATAATACTCATAATAGGTTTTACCCTTAATTCGTGTATGTAGTTTATAGTAAGTCCTACAATTCCTTTCTGTAGATTTAATTATTGAGTGAATTCCAACGTTGTCCTAACAACACGTATATTACGGTTCCAGTGCCCAAACAGTCCCATCGGCAATTATATATATGATGAGATTTCAATTTTTCTTCTTTTTTTCGCGCTCCGCTGTTCGGTTATGCTTTATTCATTATGAAATTATGTTTAACCCAGAGCTCTGATGTCTAATAGGACACAAATGAAGTAAAAATATAATTATGATGATTTTAGCACCCATAAAGACTCCATGCTAAAGATACCAAACTTATATAGGAACCCTAGCGAATAACGTGCTGCCGTCTACTATTGTTTATGTCTTTGGTTCCGATTCAAGCGACTGTGAACTGTGTTATCCACTGTAGAAACCTAAGTAAACCCGAATCCGAGTCCTAAGTAAAGCAGATCAATTGCAATTTGTGACCCATCGTATCGGACTTTGTTTCCTCGTTATTGTTTAAAACGTTTATGCGGTGCAAGATCCAATCTTGAAATAGGCTCTAATGCCGTAGTGCATTAACTCCTGCGCCGTAGAATATTAGAGGCGGGACGGTGCAGGGGTTCAAATCTATTTGAATTTGCTTTGAAGATATCTACATACATCTACTCTGCTATCAGGTTTGGGTTTGGGTCAGACTCAAATCCAGCCAAGATCACCCGACACCAACCTTCAAAACCGGACAGTCCGTTCGGTTAAATTAACATTTCCGAGGTGCGACAGTGCCAAGACATGGACCTGGACCACGTAGAGTTGTGCTTGGGCGGTATGTCAAGTCAAAGTGATTTAATAATGTTGATCCTAGTTTGTTGTTGTGGACCATGGAGGAATTAAAAGTGTCAACAAATCCCTTTAGGATTCTCAGAAAACGTCAACAAAAGCAAAAAATCCGTTGCTAGCTAGGGGTAATGTTTTTGGCCCTTAAGGTACTGACCCCTTGACGCTAAAAATCCCAAGGTCAAACTCAATCTTCGTATTGGGCATAACTTTTTGCTGGCGGAATTTGGTGGGTCTGGGATGAGAATTGCGATCAGGATCCGGCCGGCAAGCCAAACCTTGGATTAATTTTTTTGGATAATACACAATTTGAGGACATTACAATGGACAAATTGGTAAAATTCATACAGGGGAAGATACTGCATTTACAACGGAATCGATACATGAGAGATTACATACGTCTTTGCAGTCTTCAGGCATACATACTACTTCCTGAATATATAAGCACATTGATTTTAGGTTCTTCTTAAAAATTGAGCAATTAAGACTATTACAAATAGAGACATCAGTACTAAGCCATAGCTCGGTAGCAATATGCTTAAAAAATGATCTCCCATTGTAAGTATTCGAGGAGTTATGTAGATAAGTCCTACTTCTTGTACGCTTTGTAATAACGCTAGGAGAGCTAAAGTCAATGTAGTTCGAAAAATACGGAGGACATTGGTTAGTCATTATCATATACGCTAATTTAAGACTTTCGAACTCGGATATATAATTAGGGAACAACCATTAGACATAGTTATGTACTACCTACAACAGCCCCCCGGAAGAAGTAATCGAACCATACACATTATTATTTATTGAAACCGAAGCATTTCACACGAACAATACATGAACACAAATTAGTCATGATGAATAGGTATTACTTCACCACGCTTAGCCATTACAGTAATTTTGTAATTACTTTACTTTATTACACATTCCGATGAAACAGGCGTAATAGAGAGTGAATATTTACTGTTCGACTGTGAAGACGGCTTAGATGAGCTTGAAGCATGCCATATATTTGTCACAGTTTCCCCTCATATAACAGGTGAACGGAAGTGCCACTTTTAAGCTTTTTTTTTTTTAGACCAAACGTCTTATGGGATGATCCGGATGTCCGTCCGTCTGTCACACCCCAAATTGCTCCGTACAGTTCCTATGTAATTGAGCATAATAAGACAATTTCTGCTTTCTGCGATTGTTCTACCCGCTCCTACTAAGGCCGATTATCATGCATCGGAATTTTGACAACGCTTAACAAGATGCAATTTATCGCTCACTCCATGCCTTGTTTCTTCGTACTTGCTGACAAGTCCTGAGAAGCAAAATATTTGACAAAGCTCTTTTCACGGGTCGCGGGGCTAAGCGTTTAACCATTTTCCAATTGAAGGTCTTAAATGCCATAAAAGGATGTATTGTTCGGATCAAACATGAATTATATGTAAAGTCAAAGTAAACAACGCATAGTATATAATTTAGATCGAGCATCACTTGTATATAAACTCGAACTACGCGAAGCACATTATACAGTAACTTTTGAAAAAAAGATCAGTGAAGCACTTTCAAAATATCCAAACACAATCGAAAAGGTTCCGACCTATCTTTATGGCTGCTTAGCAAGCAAAATATGTAACATGGCTCTTTTCAGTGGTCACTCCACTAAGCGATTACTCATTTTTCAATTATTTTAGGTATAATCACAAACACAAACACAATCGAATTTCGAAAAGGTTTAGAACTGGCGTTATGGCTGCTTCTTTGGTCTTTATATGCTCTATTAGACCTTAGTTATCACAGCCGTTGAAACGGGCATAGCCAAAAAGCGGAGTGTCAAAATGTGTGACGACAGAGATCACAGAAATTATGCCGTTGACCTACCGTCTTAAGCACCGCGACATTCGCAAATCATGGTGAAAAGTGTTGCTTAATTCGTAATATGTCCAATGGTTCATTTTTTAATTTTGGCCTACATTTAAAGTGCATACTAATAATACGTTTTTGACCTGCTAATTTCATAAAAGTCTAAAGTACTACTTTTGTCCACTACATCCATGATCAGAAAAGTATTATTAGTAGACACATTAAGATTAAACCATTAATTATTAGCACTTGAAGCCAGTTAGCCTTGAACCTTGACCTTCGAGTGAACTCCGTTAACGCCATATAACTATGAGAAAATTGATTACTAGCACCCATTTTGAAATATACCGTTACATTGTTTTAATATACGTATATTTAATTACATATGTATAAATATATTTAGTAGTGTTGCGTGTTGCAGATGGAAATAGCGAGAACCCAGCGAGAAGTTCAAAGTTGTATAAAATTGACCTAGAGTTCAAATATCTTCTATCGCAATTTGAATGCCTCCTTAAGCACTGTAAGCCAATTTTATGTCATGCTAAAAATATGACAGAAATCCGTTGCACGCGATTATATGAAACTGGGTTAACCAGATAAAACTCAAAAATCCAATAACCCATGGGTTAAAAAATAAAAACTGGGTTTTTGCCATCTTTGTCTGTGTTACAGTAATTAATTTAGCCTGTTAGATTGAACAGTGTGGTACCCTTACGTGCCCACTCCGATCCCCGATGCATTCAGTATCATCGCATTAATTTCAGCTTAAAAAATACAATTCATCCCAAATACCGTGCTCAGCACTTACAACGAAAAAACCGGTTACTCAAATTACAACTGCCTGTCTCAGCCAATAAATAGTAATAAAGTTTAAATGTACCCTTAAGTAACCAATCCCTCCTTGAATCTATACTGTGGAACCTCAACGATGCCAATGACCCCCATCGACATTGGCAAATAAACCGTAGTCCCATATACACACCAGTCACTTGTTACTATGGGAGACTGAAGGCCGGCGGCGGAGGGATCTGTTGTTATTATTGTTTAGTGTTAGTAAACACTGGCAACTTTCCAAGATGATCAGGTAATAGCTCCGCCCCCTTTACTTTACCGGCCAATTACAGAACGAATAAAACCAACCCAGCCTCGGATACACTGAGTGATAGAAAGACTAACTTATATAAGAGGATGATATACGTACCACTCTTCACAAAATAATAAAATTATAACGCCTTGCACTATCCTTAGGAGTAACAGATACATAGTCCATCCCCGGTCCTTCGACAAAATAAAATACTTCACCTGACTTCTGTCAGTTTACTTACTACACAACTTTAAATTGCATCTCAGGCTCAACACAAGCAGTCCGTCCGTCCGTTTGGAACGGCTTTACTATATTAAATACTAATGCTACAGCGCTGTATTATAGCTTAAAATCTTCACCAGCTTACTGGTAAGGTTTAAAGCTACAGTTGACTCAGCTACCGCTGCGACAAAAGCGCTAAGCGTCAATGAAGCGCAATGTCGGCGCGTCTCAAAAATTTCAAGTATGTCGAGTAGCACATCAAACTGTTCTGAACAATCTGGACATCTATACTAAAGCCATGCGCTATGTCATAAGTGACCGCTACCGCTGCAACAAAAGCGCTAAGCGTCAATGAAGCGTATGATCGAAGCGTCTTAAAAATTTAAAGTGTGTCGAGTAGCACATCAAAATGCTTTAAA
>JAQFZY010002245.1:0-12356 GCA_034696285.1 Hypogastrura burkilli
AGATCTCGGAGCTTTAGAACCCTACGGGGCTTCTCCCTTTTTCTCCTCTAAGCCAGGCCTTAGACCCTTGAGTCATTCACTTAGCGAATAAAGAGTTCGAGATCCTATGAGCCATCCTGACCACTGTCGCGATTTATTCCGCACGCCCTGGCACCATTACAATACTATTGCTGAAATGAGTAGGTACAGTGGAACAGAATGGAGCCCGGTAACCAGGATAGAAACGATATGGGATACCGGTATCTCCGCTCGAGCCACCCGCCCTGCTATCCGCATTAAACCACTTCTTACAATTGTATTACAATTATCACACCTTATGCGGTCTCGTTATCCGAAACTTCCGCATACTATTTACGTTATCTCGCGGAACGAAACCACTGCACTGCAGTGAAACCGGATCTATTAGTTAATTCTAAAACCGTTCCAATCTATTACTGGATTTAAAATTGTGGTCTGGCTTCATACAATAGCTTGTCTAAGCCTGTACGCCTCCAATATTTTCTTTGAATATGTCCTTGAGGTTGACCCTATTTTGAAATCCTCGGAACTCGGAACAATCTATTGTTGGAATGAATTTACACTCGGATTCGTCGACTACTGATTCTCCGACTTTAGCTAAACTAATATTTAGCGTAATTTTGAAATAACTCTAATGGTTGAGCATCACAAATTTCCGGCGACAGTGCAGTGTGGAACAAGCTCCATCGCATTGTCTCGTCTCCAGCATATTCTCTGTAGTCATTCGGCAGTTTTAACTCTTAACTAATTTACTGTGTTTCGGTTTCGTGTAACTGAATCAAAGTATACAGGGAGTTCCCTACGGTTCCATATTCCGTACGCTACAATATAATTTACTTTGTGAATTTTGTTTGCACTGCTGAACTACCAAATACCGAAAAATGGATCTACAACTTAAATATGATGAATCTCGTTTTTTACCAAATACCAAACCAAGTTTTTTTGGTGCATGGGTAACTGCGCTACACTGCTGCTTAATCACGAGTGTTCTATCGGTATTAAATTATAATGTGACATACATTGACGCAGTATTGATGATTGTCGAAATTAAGACACGTATTAACTGGGACAGTGACAAGTGAGAAGACAAAGGCCGATTTTGTAGTTTTGGATTGGACCTAGTATAAGCAAAGTAAGGCTACTCCATGCTCCTCTTGAATACGCATCCTGCCATCTGAACTTGAGTCGGCTCTACTGTGGACAGCGTGCGGGACTTACATCTTACATGTATTTGTATTTTCAATTCACGAGCTCAACTCAACTCAGAGTTTCGGCTTCGGCTTCATTAATTAAATTGTAGTTACTGAATTGTGTTCGTGTTCATTCAGTTCATCAGTGGGGAGCACGAATTTCTCATTGTTGTAAGTTGTAACTAAGGCCTGCCAGGACCCGTCGTCAAAGCTATGTTAACACTTTAAGGTGAGTATAATGTAGTACAGATACAGATGTACAGAGTACTAGACTCAAATGTTATACTTAATATAGCGCTTCCCAAAAATACAGACTTTAGAAACCAAGCAAAACAAAATATGCAAATAGGAAGATATAGAAGTTGGTGTTGGACTACACACATTTTTAAGTTACAGCTGTTGTGTATCTCTGTTGTTGTGTCTATTCTTGACAGACAAGACGTGTCGCCGTTCCGTCAATCGTCGATCATTATTTGCAGTAATGCTTACTACCCACTACAAAGGACCGGAAGGTCGTGGGGATCCTCAAGGTCAAGGTCGCCCAATCCCACGTGGAGACCAAGTTTTTGGTCAAAATTCCAGACACCGGCTGGCACGTGTGGGTGTGAAGATAACGCTACATGCTCTCTGATGTCAGATGTGAGACGCTTGTGAGACGCAGCTTGTATGGATATGCACTGTAATTCTTTGCATACATGCATAGCAGGATCAATTGAATAAAATTCTTACTTTTTTAATTGGAGATTAATTTGTATTGTGTTGGTTGTGGCTATTGTTGGTCAAAAGGCGTTATTTTTATCCTTAGAATTAGGAATTGGGCAATTATGTATAAAGTGAGACGAAACAGATATATTTCTTAACGAGTGTGGTTTACTGGTTAATTGATGCCAATGACTCATGAGCACTTCTATTACGCTTACGCTCTTCTGACACTGAGGAAGAAATAGGCCAGGCTGCATCCAAGTATAACGCTTGCTGTTGTTGAAACCCGAGAAGTACCGCTTGGGCTAGCCACATCTTGGCCGGTCCTGGGTCAGAGGTCAAGCGTACCAAAATTAAGTAATGCTCCTAAAAGTATTGATCTGTATGTCTTACGGAGGAGCGACGTTAGCCACGAAATCCGAGTCTTCACCCCAATTACCAATGACCCAGTAATTGGCTACAACGAAGGTCGTGTACATGCCGTTTGTGGGTGTTTTGGACGAGGCATAGGCTAGTCCTACTTCAGTTGTTGCTGTTTGTTTCCAAGAAATGAACTTAGGTAGGTTAAGATATATGTCAGATGTTGGTACACAGGACAGGACACTGGGCGCTTTGAGTCCAACAGTGGTGCTAACCTTGCACTGTGAGCAATACAGGGGCAACGCTCCTGATTTAAGTCTCAGTAAAATGGTATGCATATAACGTATGACAAATGCGGTAAGTTGTTGCCCTTGTATTGCTCACAGACAGTTCACAATGGACGGTGGGAACCTTTATGAGATGCTCATAATCATTAACTTACCTTTCCATACTAACTGTGTAAAGTGCACTGCAAAGAAAAAGAGAGGCCAAGTCAGCGTTAAGTAACCATACAGCTTATGGATTAAATTGACCTTTGACTGAATTGTACTCAAATAGTTGAAGACTTACAGACCATTTTCTTATCCTTACTGCGCCCCTCCCTAAAGTCGTAATCCTTGATCTGTGTTTAAAGCTTACAATTAGTATATTTCTGATTGATACAGGGTTACCATATACGTAATGTGAATTTGCGTAATACCTCTGCGTACCAAGAGTTGACAGGCTTAGCGGCTTCCAGCGTAACTCCTTCCGCCGAATTGCTCGTCTTATACAGGTTCTCTCCAAGTTTAGCACCACTGGCATCCGCGCTGTGAGTGTCCTCCCCAATCTCAGCTATTTTATTGGCCCAGGCTTGAGCAATTTCGCTGAGCTGGTTCGAAGATGTTACATTCGGAAAATGAGGATTTTTAAACGGTTACGAATCCATGGTGTCTGAAACTTACAGTTTGATTGTAGAGAAGAGGACCGGCGTCGTGCTTGGCTCGGAACGTATTGTGCACTGCAATCGCTTCATTAATCCAGGCTACAGGGGTTGTCAGCTCGGCCTAATATTCAAATACAATATTGCATGGGTTCAGCCATGCAGACATCATCTTCAACAGTGATACCCGATGCCGCATAGCGATGGTCGTTCTATTCCGAGGGCATTCGGATCAGAATTTTGTTTTATTTACCGTAGCTGCTTTCGCTTGGACTGATTCACACAGTATTGCGACAGCGAATACTAGAGGCGTTGGACGATACTTGCTTAGAATTGTTGAAATTACAGTGTATTCAAGCATTTTATTCCTTTGTACACGAAGCTTAAATCGAAATAAGGGTTCCAATACTAATACCGCTCCGACCAGCAGTACCTGTAACCTGCAGTATTAAACTTGCAACTGAATCCTAGTTACTTAAAGGTTATGCAATGCACGACATCTTAAAGTTATCCCTATACCCTATTGCATCAAAGTATAGTTCTTAGGATCTTTAACTTATCGTTCTCAACTGCATAATTTGTGTCCATTATCTATCTATATTTGGTAATTGGCAGACCGAAATCGCGTCTCGCCATTTCAATATATCCATTAATCTCCAACTGGATTAAGCGAGGTCGATGATCTCTTACAAATATACCTGATTACGTCCCAGCTTAATAAAAGCACTGGTTAACCTTGTGCTTACCTTTGGAACGTTCGCAGCAAATCCGCTTGTGCTTGGAGGCGGTGGCGATGGCGGTGACGAATCATGAACCTGAACCAAATCCAAATAGTACAAACTTCGAATGAATAGCTTTGCTAAACCTAGACCATGCATCCCCAAATTCACCGGTTTGCTCAAATAAAAAAATTCAAGGCTTACATTTTCCTGATTTTGGGGGGCTTCGGTCGTTCTGGGTTCATCAGTTGTACCCGGTGCCTCTGGGGGGACTGTTGTAAGCGGTGCCTCTGGGGGGACTGTTGTAAGCGGTGCCTCTGGGGGGACTGTTGTAAGCGGTGCCTCTGTGGGGACTGTTGTAGGCTGAGCCTGTTCTTCTTCTTGCCCATCACGCCGCGCCCGGAGACCTTCACATTCTAGTAATGCGATGGCCAGGAGGAAAATGGACAGAACTTTCCAAATCATCTTCTTCCAGTTTTCAGCGGAATTAAGCTTGAAACAATTTCGTAAGGGCTTTTGGCTATGGCAAGGGATGTCTGTAGAGAAACGCGTACCTATCAAATGATAGAAACGTACTGGAAAGAAGGAGGGCCGTAAAGCCTGCTTCCTAATTATCCCATTTCTTGCGGTTTTCATTAATTAAGGGCGTGTGACTAATTCCGACAAGATGGTCAGAAATTCCGCTAATTAATTAAGAGTTGTGGCTTTCACAGGGTCTAAGTATTACGGAAGCGTGGTGCCTGTTGATGCTATAATCCAAGTCCGTGCTATGAGTTGATGTGAAATCAATATACCTAATAGAAGGAAATGTAAGAGCAGATTAAAGGGCGTACAGTGTGGATCCTTAAAAAGGTACGGCTAATAGAGACTTAAAATATATTGGTTCGGTAGCTATTTTCGAAATCAGGCTTTAAAATTTTTACACCGGTTTAGGTCCTTTATAATAAATTTTTTATTCTTCGTAATATTAGTATTGCTTCCTGATACTCGACCGCATTAGCCCAATACAAAATATTCAAATAAGCAAACCCGGGCAAATGTAGTCCGTTTATACTGGATTAATATATCCGAGTCATATTCCATGCCCGACGTGAGTCACATTGCTTGGCTAAAATCTAGATTTGTTCACTGCTACACTCCGTTTTAGGCTAAAGTATATACATATTTTTCGGTTGATACTATTTAAATAGTACAAGCCTAGAAGCCGAGCCTTATTACCAATGATGATTCATTTTTCCGGCCGTTTGGCCATATCCTCTGTCCTTGATTTGCGACTCTGGAATAGTATTCGTAAAAATAAAAGCAGACAATAACATAAGCACAGTAGTAGTACAGAGTGAATGGGGTTAATTTAGTTGGTTTATTAGCCTTCAATCAATATTCCTTATTTTCTCAATTCTCAATCACTATGAGTCACTAGTCACTACCCACTGGCTTCCTTAACTACGTTTAGTTTAGTACATAAGTACACCTTTGGTTTCACACTTATAATTTGGGCCTGGCCTTAGTACTCCCTGGCAAAGAGGACCAGGATCTACATGGACGGAAAATTTAGAAGAAATAGAAGAGGACGAGAGAGATGCTCCCGAAGCAAAGGGTGAGAAGATGAATGACCTTGTTAGCACCGCTCGGCGTCGTGATCTTGGGAGCCCGAGACGGAGCATTTTCCCAAACTACGTTATTGACGTACTTCTTCTTAACGTTTCCCTTGGGGTAGAAGTGGGCCACGACGTAGGTCCAGTCACCCGTTGAGGCCGTTGCGATGCACATGTCCGTTGTAGCTAGGGAAAATGGTAATTATTGTTATACAACAAATGTAGATTTTAGCCCATATCAAAGTATGGAAATGAACGAATTTAGATATGGCTCAGGTCGGGTATGGAATAGGAACTGTATAAACCGGCTCAAAAAATGTGTGCCCAACATCTATATTCCCTCATTTCCATATAGCTCGAGCTTCATTCTATATTTTGTTGGCAGCAATAATATTAAGTCTTATTAAAATTCACAACGATAGGCAGTGGATCAAGTCATCCACCATTGACCTACCTTTCCAGATAAGTTGAGTGAAATTGGCTGAAAAAGTTCCAAAAGTTGGCAAATATTAATTTAATTAATTCAAATAATATATAGTTTTTTTTAAATCTGGGATTTATGAATCCTTACCGATATGCTCTCCACTCCGTGAAACTCCATGCTTGAAATCGTAGTTCTCGATCTCTGGTAGATAGTGAATTTAGGATAAATTGTATTAGGAATAGCCTTGCCATGTAGCTATGTACAATGCTGCCCAATAATGCAGCATTTATATAAAGTTTTACAAATATTACTGCAGTTCCTGTTCCTACATAATAATTTATTCTGAAGTAATAATGCCTTAATAAAGTACCTTGGTACCAGACTCGGATGACCTCCGTGGCCTCAACTTCAACCATTTTCCTTGAACTGCCGTACACGTTCTCCCCGCATCCGCCCGAACTGTAGCCAAGCTCATGATTGGCCGCCATTGCATTTGCCCAGCCTTGGGAAATCGTGCAGAGCTGTGGAGCCCAAATTCAGAAATTATAAATTGAGGTTTGGCTATAGCTAAGCTCTGCAAAATCCAATTTATACCTGTGGGTTGAGAGCCAAGGGTCCAGACCCGTGCTTGGCACGGTAAGTGTTGGTCATTTTGAGGGCTACCTCAACCCATTGGGGGTCAGTCGTGTGGGGGGCCTCCTGCACAAAATCAGGCTGGTCTTTAATGCCAATTAGTTTATATAGATTATAGCCTAAAACGAGGTTTGTGGATGAATAAATGTAGATGTATTGTCCGCGCTCGTACCTTAGCTCATTGCATATTTAGGTTGGGGCTAAACTCTGTATCTTTGACCAGCATTAAGACTAACACTAAGTGCTATGTATGAATATATTTACGTCAGTATGAAGAGGGCAGAGGTTAACGGGCCGATAGGTCGTGGTCTCCGGGAACCGAACAATGCTATGCTGCTCAACGAGCTCAATGACAAAGGCCCGGCCCTCAGGATTCTTGGCATGGGTCCCGGCGGGCCCGCTAAGGTGAACCGGGACCGGGGCCATGGAGCTATCCTTGTAGAACACCCTATAAGGAATCAATAGGGAATTAATTTGTGTCCTGCCACAAAAATGTGAAAATTAGCAAATACAGTTTTTGGAAGCAAATTGTCGACAAGATAGTCGGGTTATAAGTTATTCATGTACCCGATTTATATTCCACCAGAATCTAATATTGGTTTGGTTAACATTTAGATTCGCTAATTGACATACTTTCTCTACATTTGTCTCGGCATCACTAATTAAGAGCCTTACACGCTGTTCAGGAACGGGAAAATGTTATCAACTTCCTTCCCAGCAATGTTCCCAGGCGGATAGTAGCTGGCCACAACGTAGACGTTGATCCCATGGGACTGCTCAAGGTTTTCAGACACGGCATAGGCCACGCAGACCTCCCGAGTGGATTTCCAAACGAGCTGGGTGAAGCTCCCTGAAAAATTAAGCGAAAGTTTTGGAAGTCCGAAGCTAAAGCTAAAACCAGCATATTAATTAACTTGTATTTGTATATATTTGGCTTACCAACTCCAACGTCTTTCTTGTGAGCGAGACCGGTAGCAAAGTCGAAGTGTTTAATTTCGTCGTACCTTGAGGATCAATAGAGTCATAATTTTGCTCTTTACTCTTATATAGCTGCCCATAAATTTAGCCTTTAGCCCAACATCTATATTTGCTCAGTTGCTTATTTTATGGGCTCAAGAATATATTCAGGGGTAAGAATTGTCCTATTAGATACGTACCAGGCATCAACGGCCGTGGATCCAAAGACCTGGAGGTCCGGTCCAGAGGCCACATAGAGGTTCTCCCCGTAGCCGTTTGTGCTGTGCTGAAGATCCCCTCCGTCTTTGGCAAGCTTGTCGGCCCAGGCCTGGCTAACCTTGCACAGCTGTAATTCACAGGTCAGAGGTCATATATGTGGATGTGTACATAGCATATAGCATCAAACCATAAACTGTGGACTCACCGAAGGATTGAGGACGAGGGGCGGTGCAGAGAAGCCTTTCCGGAACTCGTTGTGCCGATCAATGGCCTCTGTAATCCAGTCCAGGTCCGTCGCGGGCAGCTCAGCCAGGCCAGGCCCAACGGAGAAGGTCAACAGGACCAAGCCAATCAGAGCGCGGCTCAGGAGCTCCATGGCTCCTCAAAGGACGAGGGAAGGGATCCTAGAAACGAACGGAAATATCTTCTGGGCTAATGTACGTGCTAAAATCTACTATCTGGAAATTCTGAGTCCAACCTGGGAATCTCAGAAATAAAAATGAAGAGGGTTCGTCAGAGACTCAAAGGCTCATCATTTATTCGGAAGGAAACAAAACATTTTGGGACCCGTTGTCTAAGAATATATGTGGTTGTCATGGAAACAAGGCTTTCAACTAGATTAATATTCGCGCAGGCAATTTTAACTTTCCCTGTCAACTATAATAATAGTAATACGACGCTAAATTGTACAAAGCAAGCTACAATTAATTGTAATTTTGCCCTTTTCCTCCTGGCCAAGTTTGATATCACATTCTCCTTAAAATACTGATTTTGCGGCGGATAGTAGTTGGCCACAACAACAATGTATTCCCAGACCCCGTCAGCCTCCGTCTTGTAGTACCGGGTTGCGGCCATCCCTATTTCAATTGATGAGTTCCATACGACTTGCGTAAAGTGTCCTGAAAAAAATGCCTTAAAGTTAGTGCTACCCACAAAATAAGGTATCGTCTTTAGCCCAAACTAAAACATGCAATGTGAAAATCCAAATACTTACCGACTACTTTATCCCTATACCCATCCTTGGCCTGCCCAGTCTTATAATCGTAGTAGTCGATCTCGTTATACCTAAATAGAATATACATACAATAAAATAGGATTTTCTTTAAAAAACCGACTCTCGGATATTAGTTGTTTAAAAGATGGGTTAGCTTCTTCATGGTGCAACGTTAATGCGGTATTAGATTGTGATTTGTAATTGTACCAGTCGTCCACAAAGGAGGAGGCGTTCCGGTCCCCGAGCTCCCCCGAAGTCCAAAACGTGTGAATGTTCTCCCCGAGCCGGCACCGGTTCGGATTATGACCCTTGACCCCGCGGGACCGCTCATTGGCCCAGGCCTGGCTGATCTGACAGAGCTGTTCAAGGGCAGAGAAGGCCATTTTTATTTATTAGTGATATTTATATTTATAGTTTTATTTATTTTTATTTGGGACAAAATTTAGGAGTCGCACTATACTGTCTAATTTCTTGAATTCTTCATGCCGGAAAGGCGAAGAATTGAATCACTGCGGATGTTCCCGTATACATCTTTATGGTAAATGACTTTGCCGTTTTTATAATTCTAGTTTGCAAAATCATTTGATTGGCGTCATTTAAGAAAGCAGGCTCTCATCAAACCAACGGCTCTGGATTATAGGAATTAGTGACTGGCCTTATGTTCGGGTAAAATCAATACTAGTCCGGTTCCGGTTTCGTAAGTCTCAATACATTATATGAATACCTGAAGATTGAGCGTTAGCGGCGGAGCCCCGTGGAGCCGGCGGTAGTAATTGTGACGCTCTACGCCTTCCTGGATCCACTCAAGGTTAGGCTGGATTAGGGCCTGTGGTTTATAGAGCACATAGAATTACGGTACAATAAATTCAGTATTTAAGCCTGGAACTGGAAATAGCATTTTCCTATGTAACTGTAGAATATTGTTATATATGACCTTACCCGGGGCTGCGTACATTTGGTCGACCCGTACTTGTTCTCCGTGAACTGAGCCCTTGACGTAGAGTACTCAGAGATCCAAATACTAAGGAATGACATTATGAAGGCAATTGAGCTCGGTGGAATCCAAAAATTCATTATAAGAAAAAACAATTATCTACAACTATGTATTTGACTTAAAATTATAATATACACAATTAGACTGAGAAATTCACAGTATGGTTCGATCTGGATCTGGATGAATGTATGTAATGTCTTGCCGCTGTTGTGTTTTGCTTACTACTGTATTAGTGCTTTCCCATTACCGGAAAGCGGAAGGTTGATAATAAAAAGATACACAAAGTAAATACAAATACAACGCATTAGATAAATACGTTCTGCAACCAGTCGGAGTATTGCAACTTTGAGTTCGTTAGAAAATGTTTACTTCATAAGAAACAAACATCAAAGTTTTCCCGTGGCATGGAAGGTAGGGATCTTAAGGGTTGATATATAGTACTCCATTCGTTCCAGTAATTTATGACTTAAAATTAGTACTGCCAATAAAATATACTTCAGTGCAAAATAAAGTGTAGAAATGCTTAGGGGCTTATTTGTGGCTTGGAGGAAGGACGTGTAAAAAGTGTGCTCGTCCGAAATAATTTTTTTGGGGAAACGGATCAAGTCCCAGAAACGTGAATTACATCAAATCCCACTAAAGTCGACCTGAGGATTTCGAAAATAGTGTCATTTTTGCCAAAGAGAGCCTCATTCAGCCTAATTTCTTCCAAATTTGGAAAATTTTGGAAATATTTTCGAAAGTTGAAGATCTTCCCCTTGTATAAGTTACAATCTGTTTCCAAACAAGAACCACACAGAATGGGAGCAACCGAGTCGCCTTGGCAACAATAGTGACCATGTCAACAGAAGATAGCATTGAAGCTGCGGACCAAACTAATGAAGTCAGAACGGCTCTGTATAACAGGACCGCTCCTTCCATTAAACCATATGAAGTAGCCGGATGTGAACTGGCTCAACCTTCGAGTCCCCAACATGCCGTCAGGGACACAGTTTGCGAGGTTTGTGGCCGCTATTTCGTCGGAAGAAGAGGCCTCCGGATCCATATGAGCAAGGCTCATGCGTCACAACTTAGTGCTGAACTGGAAGCAGTCTTGTTTTCCAATCTTGTCCCAACACGCCCACTAGCAGAGGAACTAATTCACCTTCGGAAGACCTCTAGGATTGTTCACAGAGTCCCTCACGCCGTCCGAACCCAAGTGGCAATGGAACTGACCCGTCTTCTCGCCGCCTGCGTAAAGAACAACTCTCTTGGCTCCTGGACCCAACTTCTAATTTTCCCACACTTTGTCCTTGATGGAGGGGACCCCGAGGCAAGTCCACAAATTGGCTTGGTTCAAAAGCTTAGGCAGAATTTAAACGCTTGGATGGATTCTACTAACAACACTACACTCCCACGGCGTACTGCTGTCCTACCAGGTTCCAGCCGGGTTCACAAGACTGTTGACCCTGAGGCAAGATTCTCCCGTCAGGTACAGGCTAAAGTGGCGGATGCGGACGTCCGGGGAGCAATCCGCCTACTTTCTTCAGTGGAGGAGTTAGCTCCATACACATTGGAGACCAAGGACGCACTAGTCGAAAAACATCCTCCCAGAAGCCAGTCAGGGCCGCAACTAGCAACACCTGTAACTCCGTCCCTCCTGTCTGACTCTAAACGGACAGCCCGGGCGATTGTCAGTTTTCCTTCTAATACTAGCGCTGGTCCAGACGGACTCAGAGCTCAACATCTTAAGGACCTTACCTCAAAATTAACTGGGGAAGCGGGCTCTCAGCTTTTGGACGCCATTACTGGAGTAGTTAATGTGATACTTGCCGGTAAAGTCCCAGAGGAGGTCTGTCCTATCCTGTACGGCGCTTCACTTTTGGCCCTAAAAAAGCCAAAGGGTGGAATCAGGCCTATTGCTGTGGGCTGCACCTTGCGACGCATCGCTGGAAAGGTTGCGTGCAGTCTAATCCAGTCCAAACTTGGCCCCACCTTACGGCCCCATCAACTGGGATTTGCTACTTCAGGTGGTTGTGAGGCGGCAGTTCACTCGACCCGCAGCTTTATGGCCAATTGCCGTACGGGCCTCTTACTTAAGCTTGATTTCACTAATGCCTTCAATTGCGTTCGAAGACAGGCAATCCTTGAAACTGTCCACGAGGAGCTCCCGGAACTGTACCCAATCATCAGTCAAGCTTATGGCAGTGAAAGTCACCTAATATTTGGAGAATTCACAATCAGCTCCGCCGAAGGCCTTCAACAAGGAGATCCGCTTGCCCCGGCCTTATTTTGCCTTGTCATCCAGAAGACAGTCCAATCTTTGCAGTCTAACCTTAACGTTTGGTTTTTGGACGACGGAAGCTTAGGAGGTACGGGGCCTGCGGTCCTGGCAGACCTCCAGACTGTTATGGAGGCCTCTACTCAGACGGGTCTTACTCTTAACTCTGCGAAGTGTGAGTTAATCATACTTGGGGAACAGGACCAGGAATCTGTAGAAGGAATCTCCACTCTTCTTCCTGGGATCAAGCTCCTTTCTGATTCCGACTGTCACCTATTAGGCGGGCCCCTCAATGATGCCTCCCTTCGCACGGCCCTGACTGCTAAGACGGCTGAAATCTCCGTCCTCGTCGAACGGCTCCCTAGGCTC
>JAQFZY010002246.1:0-12349 GCA_034696285.1 Hypogastrura burkilli
TCTAATGATTTCTAGCGTACATGGGCCATGGTAGTGTTTGTTTTAGTTGCGCTACTGGTAATGGTGGTCCATGCACCCTAGAAACCATTAGAAGACGTAGCTAGTCGTTCCGCGTTAGCGCGGGCTTGTTGGCTAGTATATATATATATATACGTATATAATATATATATGCGTATGTAAATATATATATGACTGAACATAAAAATGGAAAAACTTATAAGTCATATGCCAAATGCAATGGGCATGGGCAGTTGCGTTAAAATTTGAAGGCGAAATGACGCGTTTTCGAAATATGACTAATTCGTAACCTAACCTAACTTAATATAGCCCAATCTGACGTAACCTAGTATGAACTTTAGCTAACCTGATAGTATATCATTAGAACTATGTTAGTTTAGGCTACAATCGAAGTTTTCGGGTAATGGTCGGTTGCGAAAAAGAAACTAGTTGTCGCTATTTCGGGGTTGGGGTGTGAACATATGCCTAAAAAATTCAAATCAGGTACTTGTGCAATTGATTTGATATACTAGCCTAGCTTAAATGACATTTTTTAGACACATTCATTCCATTTTAATTGTTGACAATCATATAACCTACTTGTTAATGAAAAAGCAATTCGCAGTTTTGAATTAATTTTTAATTTGGGACTTATCAGCTTGGAAGAATCGTATTAATTTGGAACAAGAAGATAGGTACTTACGTGTAAGTATTAGGATTGTATGGGGAAAGTTCCCATACTGGATTTGTATATACATATATGTTTGTAAGTACTTTGATGAAATTGCTATTTACTGTACTAAAGCAGTAGCATAAGAAGCTTAATTTTAATACCGATTAGAGTGTACAACACAATTTCCCTTTGGCTAGACTTACTTGGAGAGCCAACGCTGAGCGCCTGTCCACTTGCAACAATAACCATTTCGCCTTGAGTTAAATATCAGCGAATTTTGCGGTACTTGCGAATTTCTGTCCCTGCCACCGACGGAAGTTGAGAGATGACTGATGAGGACCTAAGCCGAATTACATCCTTTTTCAATACTCTCTTACTTCCTTTTAAGTTTTCCAGATTGGCAACTTTGGACATAGCGTTTTCCACTTGATTGTTTAAGGAAGAGCGTGGGCCTCTTGATCCTGAGCGTAGGTGTCAATCCATTGTTGGGCGATAGGCCCATATAAGCTCATGTTCTGTTCATAGTTGGACTAATATGTATAAAACGGCTTGGAGCTAATCCCTTCTCATTATAAAATGGATTAAGCCTTGTAGCCTACTGCCGCCTACATGTTGCTGTTAGGCATTTTAAATAGGCTTACAATTAACACTTCCCCCTAAAAATCTTACACTTACCCCCTTTTTGTTAAAATCAGGTATTTTCCCTTTTAAATATAATTCGGAGCATAGTACAAAAATATAGTTAGGAATAAAAATAATTGGGCTGGTTAGGTGAAACTTTTTAGTGCGTACTGTAACTGTAAAGCTATGACTACGGTTATTTTGGGCGTCTCCTCCGCCTTGAGTTCAAAGGATGTCCTGCTATGCCTCTAACTTAATAAGTTGTTGGAATTTAATTAGTCTGTTTACTTCAGAGAGCTAAAGGGTAAGGGAGACGGAAAAAACTGGAAAATTCTAGATTCTAATGCTGGGAACTTTTTCTTTTATCAAAAGCTGTAAATAAAATATTTACGGGGTACAAATTACTGTGCGGGAATTCTTACTTTTCACTTATGCTCTTTTATGCCCGTTCGAAGAAATTCTATGTTGAAATAACTTAATAATAGTAAGTGATGATTTATCGGCCTCCTAGGACCTATTAAATTTTCATGTATTTACTTTTACGAAACTTGAGTGAATTTGTCCTAATTATTCTATTTGGTATAAAAATAGGTGCAAATATGAAAGGCAACCAGTGACCACCATGGTAGGCGGCACGCTTTTGTAACTTTGTTGAAGTATAAGGAACTCTCGTACCTTGGTTCATGAAAATTATGTCAGCTCTGACTCCAAATAAGTATCATTATAAGTTAGCTGATTAAAGAATAAATTTAAATGAACATAATATTCGGGAATCCAAAGTAACGGAAATTTCAGAACCAAAAAACAGAAAAGTAGGAGTAAATCTATATGTTTTCATTGAATATCTTGTCACTAGTAAGTACTTACATCTTACTGTTTTAAATTGATCAGAATTCAACTTTAAGTGAAATTTTTTGACGTATTTAATAAAATAAAGTTATAATTTCAATAGGTTGGAGTTTGAGTTTTAAAAAGCTACGTTTTTTTTTTATTCTAACACATAGACAATAGAGTAGGTGCTTTCGCTTTGATATTCACTTTCACCTACAATTGAGTTCTGTGTTGAATCTTTGAACTTTGAATGAACTCCAAAATTGCTTGAGTACTAGATTACAATATTTCAACAGTTTAAAAAAAAGTATTCGTTTTTTATGCAAAGGTCATAATTTAAGTGAAACAAAATACCTCTCATGTATATAAACCCTGCGCTGGCTACTGGCTACAGCTTTTTGCTATTAACAACTCCTGGCCACGCTTATAATTACCGGACCTGCTGGCTTTAATTAAATTCAGATCCATGGACGGACTCAGCCACCCATTCTCATTAACCACTGACCGTGCATCAAGTCCTTTATGCAGGAAGTATCAGGTTCATGAGACACCTGATACGAAATTACATACTTCGTTAGCAAAGTGAAAGGCATTCACCTGCACAGTATTTCCCGGAACAAGTCATCGACTCCCTTTGTTTTAGTAGAGGCTTTTGATGTAGTTAACAAACCTCTTTTAGGAATACCCTTTTGTTCCTAGTCCCGATCATACTGTAAATTGTATTCTACGAAGCGTACTTTGACAGTAGTATGGCATATCACGTCAGTATATACGTCAATACAGATATTGATCTTCATCAAAGGCCTTCTCTTGAACAACATCATTGTCCGTAATTATTTAGTTCTTAATTTTTCAAATTAACGTCTGTAGTAATAAGTACCGTACTGGTAATCCTGGAATTGGAATAGGTACCTATATTCAATTAGTTCGTCGCAATTACTGTTGCTGCTCGGGAAAACACATTGTACTTTGAGAATAAGCGTTTCGAAGATTTTTTCCTTCAAGTTTATTGTTTTACGTGAAATGATAATTTTGTCTAATTTAGGTAGTACCGATCTAGCACTGCCATACCTAAAAAACTCTTATATTTCCAAATAGCCAACAAGAACCCGCGTTAGCTCGTAAACGAAAGAATTGAACTAATATGTATTTGTTGGCACGCGTGTGCTAGAAATGTTAAGAAAAAATAGTTGGTTTCCGTGTTAGCGCGGGTTCTTTTTGGCTAGTCCAAGAAAAAATAAGTTTGCACAATTGACAATTCAGTACCGGTCCAGTTTAATTGATTATAGATAATTAGTTACAGGTGGTCTTGTTTTCCTTCTTGGTCAATTTCCTAAGCCCACAGCCTAAGCAGAATTGAGTCGTAATTAAAATAAAAAAAAACCGCCTTTACAATTCAAACTGTTTGAAGTTTAAATTTGGATAGTCACACTAAAAATTACCACCACAAACCAGCTA
This sequence comes from Hypogastrura burkilli, assembly GCA_034696285.1. Classification (NCBI taxonomy): domain Eukaryota; kingdom Metazoa; phylum Arthropoda; class Collembola; order Poduromorpha; family Hypogastruridae; genus Hypogastrura; species Hypogastrura burkilli. The sequence continues at coordinate 3,581 of JAQFZY010002246.1, forward strand.
ATTATAATTAAGCATTCCCGCTCATATGCTGCCTTTTCAATTGTTAAGAATCTTAGTCGAGGAATCCGGTTGGTGTTTTTTGATTGCATTGTATTGTGATGAATGGAGATGAATTCATCTCCCTAGCACTAAAATTACGTACAAGTTGGTATAAGTTAAGGTGGTAATATTAAGCAGAAACTAAGTTAATTTTAAGAACTGAATATCACTGTAATTGTGTACCGAATAAGGTCCCGTTTTGTACCTTATTTTCATTTATTTTATATGTATTTTTTTTATTATTTTTTTATTTGTTTTGTCCAACTGAATCCAGCAGGTCCTCGGGCCTAGACGTGTTGACAGAGCTACGACTGAATCAATTAAATAAATCATTCATTCATTCATTCATTGTGTGAAATAGGGCCGTGGGACACATAATTGCAATTATTGGTCAGAATATACGCATTTTGGGTGTAGCTTGCACAGTCTGATTCTATCTCCTACCGGGGTTAAGTTATGGGGCAAGTCAAAGCCAGTTAAAACCGCGCGTATATGTGTTAAGTTTAAATTTGGAATGTCGATAGTAACGCTAAGACGAATCACCACCATCACGCTTCACGTACACATGCTCACATGTAGTTGAGTTTGACTGGTACTTAAGAGCTTTTTGTATATTAAAAATCTTTCTGAAAGGCTACGGCCTTCTGAAACAGATGATGAACCCTAGTGATAGAATTGGGACGTGAACGTGAGACCAATACTTGCAACTGCTTGGGTGAGGGTGTCAGTTTCTGGGTGTAGATTATAGTACGTCCTACTCCTTACTTTTCCACTCGATGTTAAATAATGACAGGCGAGCACGCGTTGCGCAGTGCACAGTGCACACGTATGCTGTGAAATGCATAAGCTGCCTAACCAAACTAAATATTGCTTAATCTAACCTAACTTTTGGAGGTTGAGATTGCGCTAGCAATCTCAACTCCGTTTCGTGTCGATTTTTTAAAATTACTGTGAAAGTTAGGTTAGATTAATCAACATTTATTCTGGTTAGGTAGTATTTAATTCTTACGTGTGGAACGTTGTAACCTAACCTAACCTAACTTAAATATATGAAGTAACTCGAACCAAAATAAAACAAAAAGTACACACAGGAGAGATTTGAACCCAAGCCCAACGCTACAGAGAGCAAAAAACTTCCACTTCGCCACGCTGCCAGGTCTTGAGATTTTTGGGAAAAAAGGTTGTATTCTCCCTCGTACGTGCTCGCCTGTCATTATTTACCGGCTTTTTACTTTTCCAGCTTCTGTGTCGATGGATTGCGGTAATTAACCATTTAGGAACAATAGCTCCAAACAAAAACTACTATAGGATACTTTGGCAACACATTTCTTTCTGATTTGTCGTGTTGCCAAAATATCCTATGCGGAATTTAATTTACTTAAGCCGACACCCGTCACACTGTGTTCAAAGCATCTTTTATGCAAAAATCTTCAAAGACCTCTCCTACTCCTCTTGGCTCTGGATCTGATCCCAAATGCATTTTCCGAATTTTCCTTAGTAAAACCCGGAACTCAATCAGACGGGAGGGAGTTCCTTTATATCCTGAGCTGAGACTGGGACCCGTGTCATTCTTCCCAACTTTTTCCATTTTAGTTTTGAATTCACTTAGGCCCCTTGCGGAGCCTCTGCGATAGATTAGCCGACTTGATTTAATTTGTGTCATAGATGACAGAAGGTCCTCCTTCCTCTCCTCAGGTTCTTCAACAAGGGGCTGGACTGCTACACGAACTGGGCCAAGCTGTGCCTGAAGGAGGAGGCCGTGACCAAGATGAACATGTCGATCCTCGGGGCCCACGAAGTCTATACTTTCCTCTGCCGGGACCCAAACTTCAAGCGTGACTTTCTCCAGCACTCGGGCTGCTACAGGAAAATAAGCCCACGGTGGGACGAGTGTGCCACGAGATTCATTTCCGCACTCAAGACTTTTACGAGGCAGGAGAAAATGTCAGAGGACCTCTGCTGGTAAGCAAAGAAGTACACTAAATACATACAAAAATCAAAAAATTCCACAATGTGAAGATTTTCTGTAGGAACTGTATCAGTGATCAGGCTCTATTCAACGTACGTGAGTTGACATTATATGTCATATGCGTGTTAGGTCCTCAATGCCGGTCTACCACACCCTATAAATAAACCTGAACAGGTTTTTTGTTATTTATTATCTATTTATCAATTTGTGTGGCACAAGGGATGGATGGTCGTATTTTATCCTACACGAAGTGTTTTGTCGTGCGCAATATATTTCTATGATAAATAAAGCTACGAACAAATCATACAATGCCCTGCACTTTACTATACAAAGTCTTAGCGGGCTTAAAGCAACACAATATCTATTGCAACCATTGCTATCGTGATAGTATAGCTTTTCTCACATAAATCAAACTTTAAGTAATATACAGTTATAGTATATGTAGTGCAAATGTGTAGAGCATGAACACAAATTCAACTGGATTTGTTTTTCCTTTAAACCACTTGCTTAAGAAGTATACTGCGTTCCTAATATTAATTATAACATATAAGCTAAAAAAGCATAAAATAATTAGATTTAAAAATTCGCATAAACAAGGCCTGTGTGAAGAGATCGGGGGGGGGGGAGGATTTGGACCGAATATAATAATTTATGGCTTGAATCTTTAGCTCAGGAAGAAATGTGACATTTTCAAGAAAAAATATTACCGATTTAGGCAAAAATGTGACTATCTCAGGGGTTAGGTCGTTTGCAATGCTTACTTTTGGTACGTTGTAACTTACAACGTACCAAAAGTAAGCAACTTGTAACCTAACCTAACCTAACTTAAATATATAAAGTTAACAAAGAAACCGAAAAAAAAACCAAGAGGAGGTTTCTAACGCATTAACTAAAACCGAGAAATATTTTTCCTGAAACGGTAATATTTTTTTTCCTGAGCGAGTAATATTTTTGCCTGAGAGAGTAATATTTTTGTCTGAAAGAGTAATATTTCTTCCTAAGTAACATTTTTGATATGAAGCTGTTTCCTGGATGTGTAACATTTTTGCTGCCGCAAGAATATTGTTCCATAATTTATTGTTAAAAATATAAATAAGTTCGGATCACTATCACTAGTATTTCCTACGTACATAAAAAAGGAGGGCAAATTTATGTGTAAGATCTTCTGTTCTGAACTTTAAATCCGTAAAAAATATTGTATTTTTCCAAAGTAAGGTTCTACAATAGGGCACTTGGGAGTTCTTAGTATTCTATTCGCTTTTCACTACCAGAATATACAAACTACGTTTTAGGATTTTGGATCTCTGCATGCATATGACGAATTGAGAGCTCAATAAATCTGTCAGGCGGGCCCAAATGGTTTGAATTTCCCATTTTTGGGGCCCGTTTTCTCAGCTCCGGAAGATTAATTGGGGTTGGAGATGAAGTGAATGGAAAGTAGGATTTATGGGCTGACAATAAAGAGGCTGGAATCCTCCGTGACAGAATCACTTTGAGGTTAAGGCTCCTTTATCTCTTGACTCTGAATCAGTTACGGGGACTCAAACTTCTTCTCTGTTGCCTGTACTATTGTAGCAGCAAAAGAATGAAAATAGGAGCAGACCCTGATATCAGGAAATTACATATCTATTTTACGTAGTGACGTCTTATTTGATTGGTGAGAGTCTTCGAATTAATTAGTGATAGTTTAAATATTCCGCTTTATTTTTGTCTTTGGAGAAACTTTTTAGCCCTCCAATTCCCATAAGCATCTAGGTCAGCTTATGGGCAGAAGCCAGTTCCAAAACTGTTTATCCTTATACGTATCTGTGGTCCGTCTGGGATCCGGATCAGAACCAGAACCCAAAGCGGATTCCGTTCAGGGATTAATTACCAAAGCAAGAAGAGTTTCTCGGTCCGGTCCGGTTTAGTGAAAGCCCTTTCTACCGTACCAGACTTGTATTTCTAATATTTTTGTGGGGCTTGTGGTGATGGGAAAAGCTTTCGATAGCTAATTCCCCTGCCGCACTACAATGGAAGTATAGTACTTTGGGAGCTGAGCTCTTGGAAAGCTCTTTGGATCCCTGCTCAGGATCTGCCCTCTTATCCTCGTCATTGGCCTGATTAGGCCTGAGTACCTACGCCTTTCCCCACAAAGGCCCCTTTCATTCAATTATTGTGTTGGATCCTCTAAACTGGGAAAGGAGTCCTTGGACATAGTGACCTTCCGTCGTCCTGCCTAATGTCCTCTCCCTGTCCCTCTTATTAGGCCTGTCACCGAATTAACGGTCCTGGAGAAAGTCCAGGCAGAGAGTCAAGGGGAAATAGTAAATAGGAAAGGCCACAGTACTAAATGAGGTTAGCCGATTATCTCCTGGGCAGTATATACTGCCTACTGCTAACTGCTACGAAATACGCTGGCATCTCTTCGGCATCGCTTTTAATTTGGCATTTGGCATATACTCGTTTGTGCACATATTTTTGCGTAAACATTAGATAAGGTCGATGTTGACTATTAGATATAATACTATTTACTGTAGGAAAACGCTGAAAATAATATTTTGTGTTAAGAACAAATAAATGTTGTTGTTTTTTCAAAATTTGCGTTTGAACGAAGAAACGTCGATATATTGTTAATAAAATCTTCAGTTAGGCAATTGGCTCAATGTTTAAAAAAAAATAAAAAAAGTAGGTGACGGATTGGCCGCTAGGGGGATGAGGCTTGCCATAATACCTTTCAAAAGACTTGCATTGTTAAGAGGCGAGTAAATGTGTAATGTTATTTGGCCCGCCTCAAATTAAAACCTAGGTTATTCGCCTCGCCCCGAAAACTATTTGTCTTTAACATTACGTCGTCGTATATGCCTACGAATGCCCTTTTTCGCTTCTGTCTCAATGGAGACAAGTATATATTCCGTCTCTTCCCTCCCTGGCGTAAAAGGGTCTCCTTGTGGGTCATCAGGTCAACGTTTTTTTTAATACCCGAAGCCACTACTTTTGAATGGTGAACTTTGGCGGATCATTGGAGACTTGTAAACCCAGCTCGCGGCTTTACAATTTTTACAATTATATTATGAACTGCGAATACGGATAGGCTAGACCTTGGATGTACCAAACTATTGACCTTTGACCCATTCCAGCTGTGGAAAGTCCGTCGGGTCCACTGTCGGGTCAATTATTATCCCCATGGTTGAACTTTACTTACTAACTCACCTGGAATCTGTCTATGCAGGGTTGAAGCTGGGAGCACCTCTGTATCAGGCTTTTGCCACAAAAAATAATTAAAAGCGGTTTTATAATCTCGGAAGTCCTTTTGTTTAATACTTATATGCATTTTCCTTTTATTTTCAAAATTTTGAATGTGAAATTCGAAAGTTTAACTTTTTAATGGATAACATCACACTGTTTGATGGCCAATTCTTTTCTCACACTCTTTATATGTATGTATTTACGCACACAGTAATTCAAATCTTATGAATCTAAGGTTTTGAGAAAAGATAAAGTTCTTAACAAGATTAAAAGTAAATACTTATGTGACACTATTTTATTATAGCAATTGCACTACATCCAAGTTGACATGTGTCCGCGTCATCTCGTAAAATTTCAAATCGATTGCAGAAAAAACTTGCAATATTTAAAACCTTATGTTTACGCGTCCAGTAATACTTCCAAAGCGCTAAGCCTAAGCGAAATACGAAATAAGCAATACCAAATACCACAGTGTAGCCTAGTTTCTGTTGCTTAGGCATACTACTGAATAATTTATAATGTTTTGCGGATTTACGGGCACGGCTAAACTAGCTTTAGGTATTCACTTCCGGCCGCTGCCACTGCCACATCTATCCTCACACTATAGATAGCTTTCCCCGTGGCCCAATTCGGAATTCCTGTCGAACAGGCGGCCTAAGTGGATTACATACTAAACTGGGCGGAAAGTCTCAAAATAGACTATGCGTAGGGCAGCGGCTAACCTCCTGTTAGCTGTGTACTGTGTAGGTATTCTGGAAACTGTAAACCTAACATTCCATGAAGCCCTTATACAAACCGTATCATGGCTCATGGATCACGGAAGTACTGATTCTGATTGAGGGCCTCACTTCTCCAGGAACCTATGGGCATAATGCTTGGCAGGACAGAACAGAAATACATGCTTCATTTAACTCACGTTGAGTCGGAACTTGGGGAAATAGTCTGGACCCTGACTCGGTTCTGGGATACAAAATAATATGCTTTGTTGACTTATGCCTGACTGAGCTGTGGTAGGTATCGAACCGTGTGTTGTGTACCTTGGATAAATACTACAGAGTCTGAGAGTCGTAAACGGATTTCAAAAAATCCGTCCTAGGTCAACTATGTCATTCCTGTGGGTCAATTGTTTGTGCTAAATATAGAATGGGTGCCATTTAAGCGACCACCAAATAATTTGAAATCTCTCACCAATTTGAGAATATTTCCTCACCAATTACAGCATATTGCTCACCATCATTTTAAACTTATTATGACCGAAAGATTCTTTATTTTACAGGAATTAACGGAATTAAAACTGTCTTATTTGAGAAATCTCATAACCTTGGTGATGAAACTTGCTTTAATTGGTGAGAGATTTCGAATTAACTGGTGATCGTTTAAATATTCTCAGATAGAAGTGTTTAATTTTTACGTATCCTTGTGTAAAATAAACTGCACTAGTTGAAAAAGTGTAAAATTTAGCTTTAGAGCCGACCTTTAGTCGGAAGAAGAAAATTAGGTCAATATGGAACTTTAACTTTTCATCGAATGACTTCCATCTTCCAAACTAGTCAGTGTGTATACTGTCCAATTTCCTAACTAATCTACAGCACACGCACACTCACACTACGCAGTTGGCTGCCTCGTGAACGGGACAAACGGTTGCAATTTCGTGGCTTTCTCTGTTAGTAATTCCTACTTCCATTACTTTGTGTTCTTTGGCAAATAAGGCGGAAGTATCGTAAGTCGTAATCACCAACTAAAGCACTCAATCATTTATTTAATGGTAAAACTTGATTAAGGGCTCGAGTAATTCGATTACGCCGCCGTCTTCCCCAAACTTATACTCAACGAACTGACTTGTGCTTGTTCTGCGGGAAGCAGGATAATTTTGTATAGAACTTCCTAATCAGTCAAGATATGAGTATACCATTGTAATGGCTGATGTAATGTATCGGTTCTGGAACCGGAAGACAAATACTCCGTCCAACCAGTTCACGTTCACAAGCAGTCGCATATACTATATGGGGTTGCTTTCAGTGCTCGAGCATCCCAAATATTTCCTAAAACAAAACTTTTTGCCAAAAATTTCCAAAATTAAAAAATCCTTACGCGGCATGCATTTCTTACTATAGCGACACATATTCACAGTTTTTAACACAAAGTGGGTAAAAAATTACCGATTTTTGAGGTCGCAGTAAAAAAAAATGTATTTATTTAACGAATTTTTGGCCGTCAAAAAGGTGCGTAGCCCCCGAAGCTGAAAGTTAGTCAGAATGATGTGTAAACTCAATTTACGAGTATTTCTAAACGATTTGTAGTGTCTAATAATATATTTTTTTCGGGAACTTAATTTTAGAATATTTCTAAAGTACCAACTAGCATTGGCTCTAGTCAAGACCGGAAAATGAATTCTAGGAGTATATGAGACTCCAAACCTGGAACCAGGTGAAAGTATTAAATTCACAGTCTTGTACTCCTTCCGAGATCCGGCCTTGAGCTGTACATCAAGTAGGTACATTTTATATATGTACTTAGGAGCTCGAAGATATGGAATCCCTTTGAAAGGACGGAGAGGCTTAAGGCGCCTGAGCCATTTGGAAGATTTACTATGTGACTGAAAGCCGGACGCCCTAATCCGACACGTGCATAAAAGACAATAATGTGGCTGGGCTCAGAAGTAAGACAAAGGGAAGGGCTTCACTTTCACTTTGTCCGACCTGGATCCCGTGTCCCAAAGAACCCGCGTGGGAAGGCCTACTTTAGTGACTTCGTTCCCATGCTGACACTATGGCACTCAAGAGACTCAGACAGAATAGCCGGATTCAAAATTCAAACAACAGCGCGCATAATTTAATTTTTTTGGAACATTCAACAAGTACTAAAATATTAGGACGGGAAATACGTAAACACATTAATCAACCTTCATCGTTCTCCAGGGGACTTAAGTTCGGGCACTCAGGCCGTCCGCTCCCGTGCAAAACTTGTTCTCGCAGTAGCCACAGTGAATCAGGGTGCGGAGACCTTCCGCTGTAGGAGCCTAAAGGGCCATATTTAAGTATTTAGGGATTTGAAAATATGTGGTAAAATAATTAAGATCCGGATGACATACAAGTTCAGACCACCAGTCCCGAGACCCGCACTTGTCACAAACAAATTGGTTGGTGTAAAGGCCATCTGTTGTAAGGATACAGCACCGCTTCAGGTTCTCCTGCTCCAGCTCTATTTGACGACTTTGAAAATCCTTGTTCCCCATCTCCTGGAAATTGAAAATAATTTTTGAAATCACGAAATAATATTGACCCCAAAAAATATGGACTCAGAATCATGCGAAAAATATAGTATACGGTTTACGCAGCCTTTTAAACGACACAAATTGCAGTACTCCCTTGCTTGGAGTGGGTTTGGATTTTGGATTAATTTTTAGGAGGAGGCGTGCAAAAAATAAGCACGTATATTGCATGATCTAACTATTACAAAATTACAGCCGATTTTGCACCATCCGCAACCTACAGGTCGCATTTCTCAACGTACGCTCACCAAAATAGTCCCAC
>JAQFZY010002247.1:0-12347 GCA_034696285.1 Hypogastrura burkilli
TTATTATGCGAACATTCGCTCCACAATCCAGCGACTTCAAACCCAGCAGCCTTGCCCTTATCAGAACAAGTATGTTTCTGCCACTGAGCTATCCGTCCCTCTCTACTAGACAAACTAGGCAAACCCCAATGAAAAAATGCTCCTAGTAAAAAGCCGCAAAGTTTGCCTGAATGTGCTCTAAAAAGGACGGAACGAAGTTAGGTTTATATTAAACCATAAATATTTTGTGAACAGTCATAGTTCATCAAGCTCCCTTGGTGAATCCGACTATTGTGAATACTCGTAATTGTATTTGAAATTAGAAACCTTTAATTCACAGCTCTTTTCTTGCTAACTACAACATTTTTGAGCCGGCCGGGCTTCTTCAACTTATTGACCATTAAATAAAAATGGTTTTTCCATGAGTGCCAAACATGGAAATTATTGTTGTCATGAGGTTTCACTCAAGTAAAAACGCGAGTTGGTTGGATTTTCTCGGTTACCGCAAACATTTACCAAAAAGTCGATAAGAAGCTATAGCCTGTGATTGGAGTTCCGCCTCATATGGAGCCAATCAGAGATTCTTTTTCAAAATGTAGGAGGTCGGAATGGGTGGGCCATGGGTCGCACTATGATCAATTTCTTCTAAAACTGCGACATAAACTTCTTGGAATGTATATATGGCCGAAAAAATGATTTTTGGGTTCAGTAAAATATCTGGAACATGTACATTACGGTGAAAAATCGATTCGGAGTTTAATCCGGAAAATCAGATCTTCGGTTATTTCTAATACCCGGGTGATTTCAGTTCCCAACTCGGTTTCTGATTACTCCTCTATGATAATCGAGTTTACTTGCTTTTCAAATTTTTCAAATCGGAGAATAATTTCGTCAGAAACCGAATTTGTTCGTTTGTCGGGGAACTGCACCTAGCCAACCCTCATTTTAAACCGAACTATTTTTGCAACTTTGATCAGCTGTAACTCGGATCGGAATGCAGTTAACGCTTAGCCACTTTACATGCTTACAGAGTGGGTAAATGTGGACCAATTCCTGGCTGCCCTAATTCATATTCAGCGTTCTTATCGATGGTCAAAGTTTACCACGAAAAACGGAAAAATTCGGTTTCTGAATAAATTATTAACCGATTTGGAAAATTTCGAAAGCAAATAAACTATTATCATAGAGTAGTAATCAGAAACCGAATTGGGAACTGAAATCACCCGTGTATTAGAAATAACCGAAAATCCGATTTTTCGGATTTAAGCTTCGAATTGATTCTTCACCGTAATGTGTTTTCTTTAAACATTTTTTTAGAATTTTATTCCAATTTATTGTGCCGTTTCAAATTTAGCATCGAATAGTGTATAACAGGGTATAAGTCATCGATTTAATTTGTTTTAATTTATTATCGTAATTTAACAAAAAATCGTTCAATCGTAACTCGTAACGCTTGTTTTATGCTTTTCAAAGGACTAATCACTTTAGGAGTCTTTCGCGTCTTTTCTGACGCCGTATTTTATTTTACACAATGAAGTTTCCCACTTAAAATAAAGGTAATTCGGTTTTACATGGACTCTTTCATGAATATAAATCGGTAGGTATTACTATATTTTCCCTTAAATTCTTGCTCCAGGCCGGACCAAATGATGCTACGGCCCTGGACGGGACTGTTGAAATGCATTTGAATTTGCTTTGAAGATATCTACTTCACTATCAGGTTTGGGTTTGGGTTTGGGTCAGACTCAAATCCATTCAAGACATGGTGACCAACTCTCAAAGACGCCAAAGGCGTACCCGTGAAATAAGACCGGAAATGTTCTAAAATAAAGGAGTGAAATAATTACCTGTTTAGAAAGCGTTACTGTTTCGATATAGGGGCGGTGTAAGGCGACCGTATTTTGCCAATGGGTGGACTTGTTTAAGATAAGACACAATTAGCTTTAAATACTCGTAGTACTATGGGCAAGTTAAGTTCACGTTGACCTTTAACTTTATCGTAGTTTCCACTTTAATCGGTGTCTTTTCACTTTTCTAAAAATTGTTTGTTGATGCGAATATACGTTCAATTAGGGCGTTTGTACCAGGAAGGCAAAGCACAATTTTCGCCGAGACCGAGATGTACGAATGAGGGACTTCCAGTTCTTTTAAATGTTTGAAAACTTCAACCCAACTCTGGTCTGCCTCTTTAAAGTCGCTCCAATTTCTCTTGTGCCCCAGACACCGTGCATAATAATTCTTAACTTGACTTTTGTTTTTTAATGAAACTAAATTCCATCTGTAACTGAGCGTAAAAATTATTAATTTTTTTCGGCCTCTGTTTATCTTCTACTTTACCCGTGGTCAAATATGTCTATTTTGATTATTGGACAACACGTACAACGTAAATAGAAGCATACGACACAATAGTAAAAGATTTTATGAGCACTGCAACCTTGTATAATGATAACAAAGGATCTGCGTTGTATCTAGGTACGAGAATAAATTGAATTTCTCAGCACATAAGCCGTAGAAACGTACATACGAGTAAATACCAGATTATTTACAAGATTCTGCCTAAACTCAGAATTCACACTTATGACAGACAAAATAACAAATATAGTACATAAGATAGATGACATTCATAGCTTTTTATGGAGTCTTTAAACTCAGTTTGAGGTAAATCAAACTTTCCCTTGTGCTTTTTACAAAAATAGGCGTACTTTTCTAAGAAATCTGTCAAAGGCGTACCAAAGGCGCACTTCGTGCTCCAGGCGCGCGATGGTATCGAAAAGCGTAAAGTAAGCTTGAAAGGCGTACTGTTGGTCACCTTGATTCAAGATCACCCGACACCAACCTTCAAAACCGGGCAATTCGTTCAGTGAAATTAACATTTGCGAGGTGTGACAGTGCCAAGACCTGGACCACGTAGAGTTGTGCTTGGGCGGAGTCAAAGTGATTTAATAATTCAGGTCCTGGTTGTTGTTACGGACCACGGAGGAATTAAAAGTGTCAACAAATCCCTTTAGGATTTTTAGAAAATGTCAACAAGTCTAAAAAATCCGTTGCTACGGGCCATGTTTTCGGCCCTTAAGGTACTGACCGCTTGACCCTAAAAATCCCAAGTTGGTCAAACTGGATCTTCGCATTGGGCATAACTATTTGCTGGCGGGATTTGGTGGGTCTGGGTTGAGAATTGCGTTCAGGATCAATCGGACAGACCAAACCTTGGAGTAATTTTATGTTAGTTAGACAACCGACCGACTGACGTCTCTAAATCCATTTACTTCAATCAAAATTTTGAAGTTTTTGTTGAAGGAATATCTGGTCAAAATACTTAATATTTAAACAATAGTTTCAGTGAGGTCATTCAATTGGTTGTACTGAGTATCCATGTCTGGTTATGTCTGGTTCCAAACCCGTCTCTTCATCGCATTGGATGGGGCGCATGCTTCATCTAAAAATATAAGTGTTAATTGTACAACTAACCAGAACATGCAAACGTCAAAATCACATAATGCAAGAGATGTGATGAATGAGTACGTGTCGGTACACTCGTTGTTTAGAAACTAAACCCTGAATAGCTCCGCTCAGGCAGGCCAGGCCATCATCAGAGTTTAGTCCCACCCTATTTGATTCTAAGCTCACACTCACAATAGCTGAGGAGTGAGTGTTTGGATTTCGTGCGCATAGGCCCAGGGCCGTAGCGTCCATTATTGCAGGCCGGGGCCAGGACCGGAACAACAGTTAAATACATTGACTTGCACCATGATAGCACGGTAACATTAATAGATTTAAATAGTTAGTATTTCATCTTATTTTCAGTTAATTAATAACTAGCCAAAGAGAACCCGCGCTGGCGCGGAAACCGACTACTTTTTCTAAACTTTTCTAGCATACACGTGCCGTTCAAGTGAAATAATTTAATAAACATTTGCTGGCACGTGTGTGCTAGAAAAGTTTAGAAAAGTAGTTGGTTTCCGCGCTAGCGCGGGTTCTTGCTGGTTAGTCAAAAAAAAAATTGGATAATACGATTTCCAATTTAATGCCCGTGCACTGTAAGTGTACCCGCGAAAGGTCAAATACCGTTTCACACAGTTCACTTACTACAACCTACAACTACTGCTAAACCAAAGTGCCAACACAATTCATCCGTGTATTGTGTCCTAGTAATATATGTACGCTATTCCTCTGGGGTGCTCGTTTCATACCGGTGTACTATACATATGTGCATCACGTATAGTAGCAGTGTATAGTGCATAGGAACGTAAATTCGTGTCAGTAGTATATACCTAGGTACTATAGTAATAGTACCTCAAATAGTGCCTGGTATAAAGCGGGGAGTTAGACAAGAAACTTTAATGCTGCAATCTTTACATTTTAATATTATAGGTATACATATGATAACTCATTTTATTGGGATCGATTTTAGTATGAAAACAAAGGTTACGTCTGTCAACCAATCTTAAGCATATATCACACAAACTTCATTTTATAAATAGCAACTATAGTGCTTAAATGTAATAATAAATTGTAATTGTTGATCTTATACGTAATCCGTACGTATAAAATAAAACAGCTCATACAGTGCAAACGTTCTATTTACAAATAGTGTTTTTTAATAACAATAGTATTTACATTTTGTACCCAGCTCGAGTGCATTACTTCACTTAACTAAAAAGTAAATATAGGGAGGGATAGCTTTTATGCTTCACTTGTAATTTGCAGTTATTTTATACGTACATTGCAGCCTTTTTGTAGGATTTTATTTTTGCAAACTATTGTTATGTAAATTGTGAATGTACATTTTACTCGTACATTTATGATAGCCATTTAATTTTTCAGTAATATTCAACTAATAATAATTTAATTAGTCAAATATTGCAATGCAGTATAAACTATATTAGTTTAAATGTATAGCCCTTCAGTTTGGTTATAATTCAATATAATGTTTCTGGTAGAATGGGTTCAGGAAATATGGCAACCACACGAACGATGTGGCAACAACGGCATTCAACTTTTGGGTTACACCCGCAAGCTGTAAGGCCCAAATTTTAACTTTGATAATGAATAATACTACTTGGAGTCACCGGACGCTAACTTCTTTATAATATTTTAAAATTCGCTTTCCAACAGTGAAAGGAAAAAAACAAAACACAAAATCGAAAAGATCATAGTAATCGGATTTAAGTCAAAAAGATCGGATCTTTTCATAATGATCATGCTATTTATTTGCCAACCCTACCCTCGAATAAAGGGACTCTTTAGGGAGCCAACCGAGGTCCGAGGCTCTCCGGGTCGTTTGTCGTTCCCTTAAAAGCCGTCTCTCCCTGCTCTCTCTGTTGTGATGTGAAGGCTGACGTTGAGGCCGTGTGAGTGGTGATGATGCTCTTTCAGCTTTCACCGAATTTTATCGATTGATCAAAGGCCACTACTTCCGTGGTGTGTGCGTACATAGTCTCTAACACTCACTTCAGCATAGCGAAGACACTTTTGTAATTGAGAGCTAAGGTATATCACAGTATCTAGTCTTTTTTCAAGTTAAATCCAGCCGGCCGGATGTCATCAGTCGTCACTCACCTCACAACGGAAGCACAACAAAGATACTTTGTTACTTCACTCATAATTTCCTGTGCGGCCGGCTTGAGAAGGGGCCTGGCTAACTTTGTAGCACTACTAAATACTACCTGGTCATATATAGTCCCGGTTATAAATCTGCATTTGCTTGAATAGAAATTCCTTGAATTAGTGTAGAAATAGGAACAATAATGCCCAGAACCTTATAATATACAGGCTTAAGTAGTAGAGTCTGTCTGATTTACAGCCGACAGTGTCCATTAGCTTAAAGTTAATGAGGAAGTTGTGCATAAAGGAGGAATGACGCCAGGGGACCGGAGGGCTCCCTTAGCCTCCCTTGAGGACTTTTCTTCTATATTCTACTACTCCCCTTCCTTGAATAGGTTCTCCGACCTTTCCTGTCCTCTGGTCAAGTCCGACCAAACGATAGAATTGCTTGAGAATAACGACAATGTGGAAAACATAGCCAAATATAATGTAAACCGGAAACTGCGGCCTTTGGTCAAAGTGCCTAAAGATAGGTTGGTTTAACTATTCATCAGTGTCATCGATTAAGTTGAGCTCCAATTTACTATATTGTGCCATTCTTTGTATCCCTTAGATTCAATCTGGTCTACCTAATCTTCGTTATACATGGGATTGGTACGCTGATGCCTTGGAATATGTTCATCACTGCTAAACCGGTAAAACTTTTGAGTTCGTATTTGTATTATTGTTTCCTAAACGTTCCCTTTTGTTATTATTAAGTGCGCCGCATGGTGCACTTTATGTGAATGTCTGTCCCTCCGTCCATCCGTTTGGAGTTAAGAGAGATGCTTTTGTTACTCTTCAGCTAATGTTATAAACAGGAACTTTAGGTTTTTTTAATTAATAAAAAACATGTTTTAAACAAATAAAACATGCTTTAAACAATAAAAAACAGTTCTTTTTTTGTTCTTTATTTAACAGAAAAGTTTTAAATGATAAAAACTGTTTTTTGTTTTGTCTTAAAAAAAAACGTTTTTTTTTTTTATTTATAAAAAACATGTTTTAAACAATAAAAAGCGGTATTTTTGCTTGTTATTTAAAAAAAACGTTTTTTATAAAAAAAAAACATGTTTTAAACAATAAAAAACTGTTTTTTTTTTGTTGTTTTTTTTAAAAAACATGTTTTTTTCCAACCCTGACCAAGAGTATGCTTTTATGCGAGTGGGTACAATATATATTAGATATTGAGACAGTGTTGAAAACTACACTGCACAAATTAGATTATTGGTTTAGTAAAAATGACTTGGTAATGAGAGTTGGATAAAACCAAAGCGTTATTCAAAACGCCGAAGTTGATAATCGACAGAAGTCTGTGTCTAAGTCTAGTAAATATAGAGTCAAAAGGAACTTAAACAGGCGAGCTTTTTTAATCCTAATTAAAGCGGTCGTTCGCCCTGTTGTGGACTGTTTAGTGCTCCGCATAACTCCGGCTCCGGCTCCAAGGTCGGAGCTGGAGCCGGAGCCGTGCCAATAAGTGCCAATTAGTGAGGTGTCCTAACAACAACGGTTTCCGGGCGTTGCTAACTGTTGACAGAAATGTCTGCATATATACATAGGTAGGTACAAAGAAACAAATATAAACAGTGAGGTTTTTAAAGTGGGCCCCTCCGCCGGATTTAATTTTAGCAGGCCACATAACCTCGTGCTAAATCAGGTTCGTGCTCGTTTCAGGTAGCCCGACTCAATTCCGTACTGAAGGAAAGGGCCGCGGCCGGCTGGGGCTACGTGAAACGTGTATGAACCTGATTTAGAACGAGGTAATGTGGACTGATAAAACTAAATCCGGCGGAGTGGCCCACTTTAAAAAACCTCACTGTACAGCCGGACATAGCGCAACTATATATAGGATTGTTGTAGTGATAGTAGACGATAAAACTAAAAATAGTGTGTAGTCCGTCCCCGTGGCTTAAAGAACATATAGTTTTTATATGAAATCGGTTGACAAATGAATAAAGCTATAAATCCAATCAAATCAAACTAGAGGTCAACAAAAGTAAAATTATAGTAACGTGTCTATGGAATACGGTACTACGGTAGTGACCTTGATTTTGACCTGTGATCTCCTTAAGTAGAGTTCATCAAGTGTCATAAAAGGTCAAAGTTCACTAAAGAGCTTGAGTCACGCATAATACGGTAGTAACGCTGTCTCTGACCTATGAACCTATGACCTCCGTACAGATCGGTGGAGGTCAACAAAGGTCAAACTGGAGTCAAGTGTCAATCTTTTCAAATACACGTAGATTGATGGTAGTCTGCTCGATGGTCCGTAGAAATTAAGATTACGGTGTACTTATTTATGCTCATCTTAAGATGGTTTATTAGTAAAAACATCTGTCTTTGAATTACAGTATTTTGAAGACTACAAGCTTGGTTCGACCAATGCAACTGATTATCGGAAAGACTTCTTTCCAGTCCTGGGACTTGCCTCTCAAATTCCAAATGTCTTCTTCAACTGGCTCAATATTTTTGTACAACTGGGGTATGTTCTTTTTCACATGCGACAGAAAATGTTACTCTTTTAAATATGTTAGTATTAATTACAATATATTTGATTGTTTAGAGGGGATTTGAAGACACGAATCGTTTGGTCCATTATTTTTGAAGTGATCCTCTTCATTGCTACTGTGGTTCTTGCCATGATTGATACCACTCAAACTCCAGGTCTCTTCTTCTGGCTTACAATGGTGTCCGTGGTTCTCATAAACAGTAGGTTCAACGGTTGTGCAATGGGTTTAATTTTAATATGAATAGTCAGTGCATATACCTAGC
Source organism: Hypogastrura burkilli (assembly GCA_034696285.1). Taxonomy (NCBI): domain Eukaryota; kingdom Metazoa; phylum Arthropoda; class Collembola; order Poduromorpha; family Hypogastruridae; genus Hypogastrura; species Hypogastrura burkilli. The sequence goes on from JAQFZY010002247.1 coordinate 8,332, forward strand.
TGGAACATATTATGGTGTTTTTAAGCTGTTTTTCTCGAATCCGCAGTGGCCGGAGGGATTTATCAGAATTCGATCTATGGTATTGCATCAAAACTTAATTATGCTGGGGCTGTTGTTCTGGGTTCAGTAAGTGTTACAATATTGAGTTAATCTCAGACCTGCCAAGTTTTTGTCCCGTTAGTCTTAAATCGGATCCTGCATTACTTTTTTCAGAACATCTCTGGAACGTTTACGTCTGTCATCAATATTATTACTATTGCATTGGCGCCATCTGCAAGGACATCAGCTATTTACTATTTCATCACTGCTCTATTAGTTCTCCTCATTTGTTTTGACTCGTACTTCGCTCTGCCATTGAACGTAAGCCTCGGCACCATTTTTGTGTCCTTTTTAGGAGCAAGAACTAGTTAATTATTGTACTCCCTCTTTTCCAGAAATTTTACCGTTATCATGAAGCTCAGAATCAGAAAGAGCAGGAAAACAGGCGGCAGGTCGGAACTCAGATCGGGAGGATTCCTCGTACTCCGTACTTAGCAATTTTAAAGAAATGCTGGCCCCAATGCTTGAATGTATTCTTGGTGTTCTTTGTTACTTTGGCAGTTTTTCCTGGTATTCATGCAGGTATGGTGGAAATGGAGTTATGCTTTTAATTAGTCTACGAACCAGAACAAGATGAAGTATGAGACCATAATCAATTTATGTTTGGTTTGCCTAGATATCAAAATGTCTGACCCAAACTTTGTCATTGTGGAAAAATACTTTTCGCCAATAACGTGCTTCCTGACTTTTAATCTCTGTGCCATGATTGGAAATTTGTTTCCTACTTGGATTCAATGGGTAAGCAATAAGTTATAAATGTGATGCAAACGTATTGCGTGTCTTTACTGAATAATTTACGTCAAACGAACTAAACTAGGTAATTATTAAGCGTTTCTAAAACTCATAATTGAACTGATCTGATTGCGCTTATTGTGTATTAGCCTGGGCCCAAATACCTCTGGATTCCAGTTGTTCTTCGCATTTTCTTCATTCCGTTTTTCCTTCTATGCAACTACCAGCCTTCTTTGGGGACGGGCGTAACCAAATTGTTCCCGGTACTTATTAAAAATGATTGGATATATTGGAGTGGATCAGTTCTTTTGGGACTTACGAGTGGGTACTATAGTTCCCTTGCCATGATCTACGGGCCCAAGTATGTCACCCAAACAATTAATTCTTATTGAATTAAAAATAATATCCTTTTTCTGTACCACTCAACCTAGGGTTTGGAATAGAAATCGTAACTCGTTTAATATTAAATTATTGAGAATGTTCATTGATTTTCAGAACTGTGGAGAGTCGTTATGCTCCGGTTGCAGGAATGTTTGGGGCTGCATTCTTGATGACTGGCATATTTATTGGAGTCATCTCTATTAACCTCACACATTTATTGGTGAAGAATGTTTCCTTTAGCCTTTGAGCCTGTAATACATATTTGGTGCAATTTAATTTAGATTACTAATATTGCGCAAGTGAGAGAATCCTTATGGAATTGAGATTGTGTGGCGTGGACTGATTTCGTATAATCTAAAGTCAGCCTAGGAACAACGAATTCATGAAACTGTGTTTGTTACTTCTTCATATTTTTGCGTAGTCTTAGTTAGTAGAAACTATAGAATTTAGATGAACCAAAAATGTGTACATAGTCAGAGTAGTGGAATAATTTGGTGTTTTATAAGACTTATGTAGAATAGTTGTGAATACGACCGTACCGTCGTAGGTAACATTGTTTTTATGCTAAGAGTTTTAAGACTTTTTAGACATACCTATATTATTCTACTTACTAATATGCATAAAATGTAACAGAATAAGGTACATTAGTGCGTTTGCGTTGTTCCTACTTGACTCGATGTTCAATTAGTTGAGTCGCCAGGTTTTTATAATTTCTAAATACATATTGTTGGTAATTATTAGGATTTTAATAGGAAATGTGGAATGGTTAACCCGGTTTTGGATTTGGAAGCTAGTTACTACTTAAACTTCGGTATACTATTTACTACAAAACGCTAGTGCTCTTGGTGAAAGATACTAAATATACTTGACTGTACCAGGTATACATGTACAGACTATGCAATATATATGTACGTACAAATACACATATTATCTTTGCATCTTACTGTTTAGACAAGGTTTCACAAAGCCGACAATATTTTATGATTATATCAGGGACAGTGTCCTCTCTCTGTTATATACATAAGACGTAAACATTCACGTAAGACAACCGTGAAAAGTATTTATAGAAATAATTACTATTATTAGAATAGCAACGATTGATTAAACCTCAGCAAAGATTAAAAGAGAGATATGTTTTCATAGTATACGTAAATATATTAAAATTTACTGTTTGTATTTTGTATGCCGAAAAAACATATCTTGCAGTGGAATTATTTTTCTTATAGTCGAAATCCAAACCTAGCCCTAATTCAACTGAATTAGCGAGTTTGAGTTCTCTTTTCCGGAAAAAAAATATATTTTACCGGCTCTTTATTACGTACACCGAAATTAACAACTATGTAGTATATTGAAGCATGGTGGGTACGTAAGGGTAATCTTTAAACAGTAGGTACTACTGCTTATTTGGTAATTGACAGCAATGAAGAAAGTTCAAGACTAAAATGAATTTTATTGCTAACACTAACGTTCGGGTCATATGTATTTATATGTATATCTAAGATGGTAATTGTGCAATTGTCTTTTGAACCGTATAAACATGGCCAATTCGGATTTATTACATAAGTTACCTACATAGGTCTTGTATTCAGTAAATGTATGGGTTTTACGTCTATGGAAATGGAGTGGTTATGCTAATTATCTCCCATCTTCCCATTCCTTTTCTTAAAGTTGGATTCCGGATAGGTTACGAGTTTATGATTCCTGATCAATTGGTTTGACTTAACACGAATGAGTGACATGTCAAGTCAAAGAGGATAATTATATGAGCATGGGCGTCTCCAGCCTCAAGTTTCGGGAGTTTTTTTTGCACCTATATGGAATCCATAGAATTTGGACGTTAGAAGGTGCTTAAAAATTATTCTACCTACATGATATGAGCAAAATTTTCAAAAGAAAAATGTTTGGGTTTTACCCATAACATTTATTTATGGTGCAACACTTCGGGTGGCGGGGGGGGGGGATAAACCCTATGCTGGAGACGCCCATGTATGTGAGCCTGCTTGAGCATTCAAATTATATCTGTTCCGGTAGTTCCTACTCTTTATGTGTTCAAATATCAAAGTTTAAATCAAAGTTCGATGCGTATCGCCTCCGCCAATAATTCTTGCATACGTACTACGTACCAATCCGATACCGATTTCATAGGTTTTCTTTGGTCGTAGCATAGGCAGCAGTCCGCCCATTTCTGTCCCTCGAGCCGCCTTAATTGAGCTCACTTTCAAAAAATATATGGATTAAGAATGAGCTATAATTAACAGTTGTGGCGTTAGCTAACAGCTCACAAGTGGGCTGTGGTTGTGAGCTCAATCCTTCCTTTATGTATCATATGTTGTGCGTCTATGTACAAATACTTATTTGACCTACAAGGAATAAAATGAATTATTTAGTAGACAGTTGTAATACTCCGCTCCGTATGTGTATTAAATATTTACTCCAGTAAGGGTCAAGTTAGTTAACTTTAAGAAAATAATAATTCCAAAATTGCATATTCTGATCTTTGGAACTCTGTTGACGCAACATGACTAAATATAATCGTACCCCAAAGAAATATCCGAAATCCGCATCATAAAAGATTTGTTAGTAGGTCTTCTTCGTACTTCCTAAGTTATAAACTATAACTACTCCCAACTATAAAATGACCGCAACAGACCTTATGCTTTAAATAATATGTTTAATTGTTAATACAGCTACACCTGATTCTTCGTCTTGCACGTGGAAATGCATAGGACATACAAGTAACGACCTCGCCTTCGGCTCGTGTCTTATACTTGCGCACGCGGCTCCGCCGCTTAGCGAGGTTGGCT
>JAQFZY010002248.1:0-12342 GCA_034696285.1 Hypogastrura burkilli
CCATAGTAGGGAAGAAACCCCCTGCTATGGGAAACTGAACCAGCCTGGATAGTTAGGATTTTCGATGTACGCCCCTTGGCTTCTAGCCAAAGTAAGGTGGAACGTTACACAGTTAATCCTGTTTTTAATTATATTATTACATTTTATTTATTGGTGCATGGGCCACATGCGCTTGTTTTAGAGGAGCTAGGTACTGATAATGATGGTCCATACATAGTGGCAATAGTTAAAAGACGTAGTTAGTTGTTCCGCGTTAGCGCGGGCGTGTTTGGATTTCTATTAAAAACCGTTGATGTATGTATTCTTGCCCATGCGTCAATATTTACTTAAGGGGACGGGGGCCAGGTTGTCAACTGGATTGTATATTACTAGATGCCTTACTACTACACTTTTATACGTCTGTCTATAGCCGCTCACACTAGACTGTCAGCTGTTAATATCAATTCAAATTTCGCGCAACCTTTTTTCGGCCTCAAATTAAAAAAACACGTGCAGGTACCGGGAAAACTCAAACCTTAGGAAGTCAAGAAAAGGCAACTTGACCCCGAAGCACACGCACAACACTTTTTCTCGTGATTGATATTGATAATGATAACTGGAAACACTGTCTGACATACTATTCTGAGCTATGTATGTATGTATGTATATTGTGTGGACTACTGGGATAACTGAGATTTTTCTGTTTACTTGAGTATTTTCAAGTATATATCTATATTTATACATTTCAAACTCCCAAAACATTTGGTCAAATCCAGAGATTCAAAAGACTGTGGCATAGGCTCGGAACGGGATCCTGCTGAAGGCGGACAAAATGTGACAATTCTAGCCAGACATTATCCATACTGAAGCGGGCAAACATAAAAACTCCAGATACTAACACCAATTACGTATACTTTGTTAGAATGTAAATTTACTCGGGCCATGGGTGCGCTGGTTTTAGTGGAGCTGCTGATAATTGTGGTCCATGCACCCTAGAAATAATTAGAAGACTTAGTCATTCCGCGCTAGCGCGGGCTATTACGACTAGTTATGTATAAAGCTACTTCTTAAGTTTCGGAGTTTCTGGGAGAAATTCACACGTATTAGTCCTCTAATCGATATTATGGATTACTTTAAATTTCAAATCGCAATAATTTGACAACGAGTGACCCACTTGTCTTGAATTGATTACGCGATTATGGTTTTAGGTAGATAGCTCCTCATGCTGCACTACTCCCTTTCACAAAACCAGAAAGACAAAATAGTCACAGGTAATGTATCAAACCAAAATTTGTAGTTGCGTCAACCTATTTCATCGCAATCTTCAACTTTAATGTAAAGATAGCGACTTAAAGCAAGCGGCGACAATTTATCCATCGCGTAACCCGCTCTTTCGTAAGCGGGACCCTTCTCTCTTCAGGTTGAACCGTATCGTTGTAATAATCTCGTTACAAAGATGAATCGTGGCTAAGGTGATGTCTTAGCATAGAAAAAATTTTCTACTGTGAACTGTAATTGCGGAGAAACCATTCGGCTATACTCATTAGCTCTATCCGTGTCTTTACATTGACCACCCACCCGTACCACTCCACTACATAATTATATTCAGGCCCGCAGTAAGAGACACGATAGTGGTTAAATATTTCCGCCCCAGCGCTGCACGTTTGTAATCCTGAATAGATTGAAATGATTGCTGAAAATACTCGTTGCCAAACTGGCATTAGACAATGTAGCTACGGAATTTTAAAGAGAGACACTTAGTTCTGAATGACTATTTGAAGTCGGCAGTCGGTACACTATGAGATCATATATCGTGAACAATTACTGTGAACGTTGATTCTAAAACGTCCCTATATCTCACAAGCAAACTATGCAGGTTGTTTCCCAAACTAGACCAATTTGTGTGGCCTAACCTTATTGGACAGATTAGTTCTAATAGTATAACCTCGACAACCAAACGAAATGGCGCTCACGCTACAAATTCTAATTATTTGGATCTTGATTTCAACCGTGGAAGCCGTACAAGACTTGAAACTAGCTACAGAGATTAGTCGGTTTAGAGACTGTCTGGTTGAACTGATTCGGTTCGATAACACAGTAGATATTGAGCCCAGCCGAATCAGCATGCCCATTCGTGTGAACCACAACAACGGCAACTACAGCTGGACCACAGCCTATCCCTGTGTGGCTCTCATATTCCTGGACCCACCTCGGCAGCAGGAAGTAAAAGCTGTTATTTTCAGCTATCCCTTTCTGTTCAACTGAAAAGCGACCTATTTGCATCGTCGGACTGAGTACAGGAAGAACTTCTACGTTCTCATATTCCAGGACACTTTCGTTCCTTTTGGAGATCTTGTTGCACTCCCAAGTTATTTGCAGTGTTCGAATTGGGCTGATATTCCAACATTACGTTTTCTTACATGGAAACCGAGTGGAAAGGAACGGACGCTGCAATATCAAATTTTTACAATATGTCAGCTTTTCTGCAGACGCTCAACAGTAAAGGAGAATCTGCGGAGCGGCAGGAACGGTATCGGAAAATATTGGGAAAGGTGTTCGTGCCTCAATTATTCCCCAACACTTCCATTAGGGAAGTCCTGTCTCAATGTAACAGAACGGTCTATGTGAAAGATGAGCTTTCTCTTGACGACGAGTATGTTCGCATTCAGAGCCAAACATGGATCCCGAACCTGTACAAGGGTCAAGATGCATTTAGTGTGTTAGTCTTTTTTGGTGTGTGGACAACACGGAGTGGGACCGGGCTAGTTGGATCCTCGCCCACGCCTCCCTTCTTTCTGGAATATTCCAACATTGAGAAGAGGTCTTCACCATTTCCCGAATCCGGAGTGCAGTCGACATGCTAAAGATTGTCGATGAGCCGAATAATGTCCTTGTTCCCTTAGGACTGAAGTCGAATAATACATTGGCAGCCTTTTCCCTATTTGCAACCATGTTACTAATGGCTATACTTGTGTTTGTTACGTAGCAGTTGATGAAATCGAGTGTCATTTTTAAGGCGTCAGCAGTGCGTATCTATTTTACTCCACCCAGTAGGAAAGGTTTTGAAACTTAAAACACTGTCAAGAGTGGCCCCGTGCGGGCTAGGACCAATGTGTCTCCCTATTTCTGGAAAGCGCTTAGGAAAAGGATCTTGAGTTATTTTTTTTGCTTGGAAAAAAGAAGAGCTCATCCGCAAAAACGGATAAGTCCATTTCCTCAACTTTACAGGAGAGGAGTTCGAAATTTACTCGGACTTTCTCCTCCGTGCCAACTCCTGTGGACTTACCCGTTTTTGCAGCGACACGATAACTTCTCCCTATGCTTTCAATTGGACTTAATTCTTTTTGACACAACACTCTGAATCATTCCATACTCCAGCTCCTACGGCAGATTTTAGTACAAACATCTCATTTTGCCCCGAAATGGACTTACCCGTTTTTGCGGATGAGCTCAAAATATAACTGCCACAAATAAAAAGCATTTGAGTGTGTGATAGCGAAAATAAAACCGCGGCTTCAAAACCGAAATTTCAACCGTGTCAAACGATATTCTTATTCAAATTTGACTTGTTTTTTTTATACATAGGTAAGATTAAAAAAAAGTAGAAAACTCCTAATGTTTACCAAATCTGCAGAAAAAAGGAGTAACTGCTTCTGAATGAACCGCCGAAGTCATCGAAAACCTTTCTTCGTGTTTTAAACCGTGTTGTGTGTCAGACGATATTTATGGATAGACATCAGGGGCGTCGCCAGCATATGGCATTAGGGGCTCGAGCCACCCACGAAATGTTCACGTAAATATAATCTTTTCACAAAAAACCCAAAAGTTTTCACCTTTAGCCTGAAAAAGCCGAAAATTCACGGTTTTCGTACGTTAAATGACAAAAGTTTTTCTCCACCTCTGGCGGACTTGCGGTCGTCAATACTTTGAGCCCCTCCCGAAACTAAAAGCTAGCGACGCCCCTGTATAGACATGTAAGTACGATTAAAACGTTTCTCTATTTCAAAATTGAAACCACGTCGGCATAGTTCACGCCTAAGTAGATATTTAAAAATGTTCACTTTGAAGCAGTCAGGCAGCAGAGTTAGCGGCTCTGTGTGATCGGCTAAGTTGCCGGCTTTCGTTATTTGATTTCGGGAAATTAGAATATGTATTTTAGTCTCTTAGCTGACTTGATACAGTTGCATTACATACAGTACGCCGTAATAATTATATTTGGAATAAAATTGAGCAATGTACTTCTGAGTCAACACAGAAAAGATTGCATTTTCTAGAGATAATTTACGCAGTAAATATTTTTGCCAATTTTAGCCGACCCCACCCTGGAAAAAAATCCTAGAACCGCCCCTGAGCCGCGTGTGCGGGTACACGACAGACGCCTCAGGCGACGTCGCTACCAGTAAAGTTTATGTTTCTTAAATGGATCTATGTACCCATAAGTCAAATATTTACATCGAGTAACTCAATTGTTCAAAAATAATGTTAACAACCAGCAATATTGCGAACTCATATAGATTCAAATTTAAGTATGCGCGGAGTAGTGAGCGTTAGCCAAATAGCATATAGGTATAATTATAACATTTCAGCACTCCCAATAACCCGATGAAACATACCGTTTGACCCAGTTTCCGATTTATTCGGCTTGAAAATCAATATCTAGGCTGTTCCGACCAGCCGAAAATCGAATTCATGGCCCGTTATTAGTTATTACCCATTCCCTGATTTATTCATAGTTATTGACAGAAAGTGGAAAGTCAATAAAACAGTAAAGCCATTATTGTCCAATCCTACGTAGTATAAGAACGCTAGCTCAGTTTCTTTCGACTATTTGGTGTAATAAGTCGAAAGTAGGCTGTCCGAGATAAAGAATTTGTTTAGGCTTTCTAAGTGATAATTGGTGGAATTCCACAGACATGGTGTATAAGAGGAACCTGAATAAGAAGCAGGATGGAATTCAGGAAGTGGACGAAACCATGGATCAGGATGATTTCGACATTGCGGCCAACAGCGAGGTCTGCTCTGACTCGGAGAGGCTCTGTTCTTGGGAGGACATGCCGGTCCATTTAAGGTTCAATCAGTTCATTCGTTCAGGCTACCGACGGCTCTCAGGCTGGAAAGGCTGTCTCCAGAGCATGTTCTTTCTCCATAATGAGACCGGGAACTTCCTTACACATGGTAGGGTTCAAAATGACTGCGCAGTTAAATATTAAATGGTACTTATATGTAGAATTCGAATGCATACATTTAAAAAAACCTCGAAAATTCTTAGCGGTTAATGAATTAACTGGATTACGCTATTTTCGGTTCATAGAGTATAAGCCACAATTTATAAAAGCGCTAATTTTGTTTTATATATGTTAATATTATCTCTGTTGACCTATATCTAGTACAACCTGCGATATCTGAAATAAACGTAACCTAATCTAAAACCAACCTAAATAATAGACCTAACCTAACCTAGAAGACGTATTCAAAATTCCATTAAAAAAACTTAGACTTGGTCGAAGGTATTTACAGGAAAACAATATTTAAGCCATTATCAATTAATCCAATGCTTTGAAAATTATACCGAGTTATGTAAGGTTGAATTTGGATTATACTAGAGAACTATCGGAATCATAATTTGAATCCGTAGTACGGTTTTTAATGTTAGCGCATTATCGGAGTATTATCCGCAGTATATTTATTTAAACAAAATTAATTCCAGCCCCGATGGCCATTTACGCGCTCCTCTATTGGAAGTCATTTTGGCCTTGGGAGTCGCTAGGCCGGAACTACTTCCTGTATGGTCTCGGCCTCTGTCACACGACTGCAATGGTCGTTCCATGGATCCCGAGCCTCATATATCATCTCTTCATGTGTCATCATGGCGGGGAGCGGGTGTATAGGCGGCTCCTCAAAATTGATGTTCTCGGAATATGGATTACGGAGTGCTTTGGTAGGAAAAAAAAGACACGAATTACCAGCAATGTTCTAATATATAACGTTTTAAGGATTAATTTATGTGTCAGGCTCAATGACGAACATCGCGGCCTCGATATCTAGCTTTCCGGACGGAGCTCAGGGAGCCCTGCTTGGGATCTTCAACGTGATTGCCTTCTACGCCTTCGTCAAGTCCCTGAAGGCAGAGACCCCGAAAGAGCGCGTAATGTGCTTTGCTCCGCTGTTCATGGCGCGGGGCCTCTCCGTTGGATTGAGGCTGACCCCCTGGGGCGGCGGAGAGCGGAAGATCCTTAAGCATGTCATTCTCCAGGTTGGTAATGGAGATGGACTGAATGTGCCGGCTCATTCAAATCTCGAATTTTAGCATAACATATAAGAAACCGGTTATATCTAGCCAGATTAAGCAAATTTACCGCTGTTAAAATTACTTAGACTACAATAAGATTATACTGCAAAGAACTACTTTATTTTCCATTAGTTACTTGAAAAAAATTGGACATAATTTCATGAGCCATAGATACAGCGAAGACAGATTATACTCTGCATATTTGAATATTTGTATACATTTATTCCTGGAATATCTGTCAACGCTCAAGTTATTTCACAAAAGTTTTAGGAACCAATTTGCCGCAATTTATTATGTTACAGCATTATCTCTTGGCTAAATTAGTGCACCTGTCTTATTCTTTTTTATCTGAACATGTGACTTTTTTCATATTGATTTTTGGACAATTCGCGAAAATAATATTTTGTCTGTATTTGAGAGTTGTAATTTTCAAACTTAGTACTACTATGTTGCCGTCTTTTGTAGAAGAACAGCATTTGACGGAATACGTTTGATTCAGAAAACAAGCACTTAAGCGGGCCTAATACAGCCAACCTTGACCTATTTTAATTTTATGTATCTAAATTACCAGCTTGAATTTTTTTTTCCTTTTTGTTTTAACAGGACTTTACGTCCATTGTGGGCGGCTTCATGGGAGTTCAACGTGTGCCCGAGAAGTATTTGCATGGGAAGTGTGAGGCCTGGCTCAATTCGCACACGCTCATGCATCTCCTCGTCATACTGGCTGTCTACCACATGAACGAGGCGGCCAACGGGGACCTGACATGGCTGATCGCTAATTTTAAAAAGTGACGAGTAGTGCATTACAAATGTTTCTCAAATCCAACTAGCAGTAAATCTTTTCCAGGCAATACTATTCACAATTACGAAAACTCTCTGCCTAGTAATTACTTATTCAAATCGTAGTGAAACCTTAGTCATTTAAATTTAAGTTCGTACATATATTTAGTAACCTACCTAAAATTTATGATTTACGAACTCCGCCTGCCGTCTCCCCTCGCTCACAAGAACTACTATAAGTATTACCTACTAAATATGTACGTAATCTTATACTTAGCAATAAATTAGTTATGCATATGCATGTATTTACCTTTATATCCTCTTCTCCGATCCAACCCCAGAAAACATGCATTTAACCATTATGGCTGTTATTCAGTTACCTACATACTATGTTAATACCAGACACTAAATAGTATGATTAACTGTTTGCACTTGGGACATTTCAATTTATGTGAATTCTGTATTTGCTGGCTTGCAGCTTTATAGCTACGAATAAGTATGTTCCAAGCAATTCCGTGGTACTATATGTTATGTGGTAAATAATATTATTACATGTTTGGTTTGGAGCCTGAATCCATCCACTTGTTGCTGAAAGGCATTTAAGTTCTTCAATATTATTCAAAGTACTGTACCTACCTGAATCTGTCCACGTTCCAAGTGAACAGGTTTAACATAGTAGTTACCTACCTACGTACCTACTACAATGCCTGCCTATTCCGGACAAAATATAGAACCCTGGTGTGTCAATTAGCGTACGTACGGGGAGACAGTTGACGTTGAGAGTTGATTTGTTACACTGATTAAGGTTTGGAGTGACAGGAGTATTATTTTCAAGAGTCGGATAAGATATAAAGTTAAATCATAGCTCAACAGCAAGAACTCATTTAATCTAATTTTCCAATGATTACGGACAAATTCTTAAGTTCAAATAGATAAGCTTCACGCGTCGGAAGATTGTTCATACTATTGGGGGATGATCTGAGACTTTGGCCGATAAGGCAGCCACTCCAAGTGTCAGTAGTTATAGGTCGAAATTTTTTTAGTTTGAAACTTAGCTCGCTGAGTTTGAGTGGTTTGGCTGAACTTGAATTTAGTGGAATAGGTAGCACAGGTGAACTATCATCTTCATCATGTCTGTCCGAATTGTCTGGGCCGTGCTCATCAGTCAACTGATTCAGATCGGATCAGGGTATTCTTTGCATCCAGATACGGGTAAGTAGTATAGTAAGGACCCGACTCCACTTTTCGCCGTTAAATATAGGAATAATGTAAATTAATGTAGATAATGATAAAATGCCTAATTCAACGTTGCAGATAAATTGCCATTGCATACGGATTCAATAGTAAGAAGTGAACGAGCTCAGCTTTCTGCCGTCGAAGGTAATTATTGTCTAAAACTTCGAATAGCTTCTGTCTGTAGTCATTTAAACGGTATTTAGTATTTTGGATACGTCAAAAATATATTCCCGAAAAAGAACGTCTAAACTCTAGGTAAAAGTCAGTTGTATTTTTCTTGTGGATAAATAAATAATCTAATGCTGCCATTTGAACTATCACCAAGTAATTCGAAATCTCTCACCAATTTAAACAGATGTCCTCACCAATTACCTTAAATTACTCACAAATCTTTTCAAACTTAGTATAAGCAAAATATGATTGATTTTAGAATAATTAAGGGAATCAAAACGCTAGAATTCGAAATATTTCAAGACTCTAGCGAGGAAATATGATTGAATTGGTGAGAGACTTCGAATTCCTTGGTGATGATTTAAATATTTCTTATAAATTAATACCTACACGCTTTCCAAATCAGACTCAGTAACATGGTTCAACTCAGCCCAGACAACCTTATCAAAGAAGCTGGCCGAAGTTCGAATTGAAGGAATGGCCAGGAACCTCATTCTCTTCATCGGGGACGGCATGTCCCTCTCCACGGTCACGGCCTCCAGAATCTTCAAAGGTCAGCGGGACGGGCTGGCATTCGGAGAGGAGGGCCAGCTCCACATGGAGACCTTCCCATATATAGGAACTTCGAAGGTAGGATTTAAGATGTGGCTACTAATTGATGTGAATTAAGGAAAAGTAAAATATTTTAATATGACTTTTTACAGACATACTGCAGTAACCGCCAAGTTGCAGACTCCGCCTGCACGTCCACAGCCTACTTTACGGGAACTAAAGGGAACGTGAAGACAATTGGCGTAAGCCCGGCCGTGATCCATGATAACTGCACGCTTCAAATGGACCCCGAAAATCAGGTCTCCTCCATTTTGGAGTGGGCTCAGGTAAATGACTTACTTTTAGTACTGCTCAAGAAATAGGGTATTTAGCTCAAAATAAAGTATAAAATGAGCAAATCTTGCTCTACCTACCTAAGGCTTACTGGTTAAAATGCAAATTTGCTCATTTCCATACCTACTTATTTTTTGGGCCAAAATATATACTTTTTGGGCAGTACTAACTAAAAGCCTTAATAAATAGAATTTATCGACGTAAATATTTCTAAGATATGGTATTACATTTTGGCTATCGTTTAAGACTACCAAAGATAAATCCCAAACTCACCAAAAAATTAACTCAATGAACCGAACTTACTTTCACTGAATTTTTTCCAGAGTTCTGTTTTAAGGCAAAGTTCGGTGAGATTTGACCGCTTGCCGCTCGGTTAGGCCGAGTGCAATCAATACAGCCGAACGTTTAAACCTAACCTAACCGTAATTAATCAAATTCATCATGGCTCAAATCTTCGGTGAAAATGAGTTTTTTGCTTTAATTTCTGTCAAAGTAAGTTGATGTCGACCTAGTTATTCTTTCAGGAAAAAATAGGAATATCTCCGGTGGAACTAATAATACTTATTTATAGTCTTAAATTTTTTTCCTCGAAGGGCCTTGGTATGTCAACGGGTATCGTTACAACGACGCCGGTGACCGAGGCCAGCCCGGCCGGGGCCTTTGCCCATGCGGCAAACCGTGACTGGGAAAATGACGCCCGAGTAGAGGCTTCGGGCTACGACTCAGCCACATGTCACGACATTGGGAAGCAGCTCTTCATGGACGCCCCGGGCCGAGGAATCAACGTCATTCTAGGCGGTGGGCGCGAGAACTTGACGCCGGACACAGTCCCGGATCCAGAGGAGACTCGGCTTATGGGACGTCGAAAAGACGGGCGGAACTTCCCAGACGAATGGATTGCGAACAAGACGAGCCAAGGTCATTCAGCCAGATATGTCACGCTCCGGAAGGAGCTCCTGGAACTCGACTACGCCAACACGGACTTCCTCCTTGGCCTCTTTGCCCCGGGAGTAATGGACTACGTGGACAAGCAGGAGGCCAACAATGATCCGTCTCTGGCTCAAATGACGGAGGCCGCCATTAAGATCCTAAGCAAGAATCCAAAGGGTTACTTCCTCTTCGTCGAAGGTAAGCAAGGCTCGAAGGGTTGCAGTTACAGCTGGGCAAAAATATAGACTTTAGCGCATATTGAAATATCCGTCCCATGAATGATAACTAAGGACCGGGTTATATGCAGTCAAAATGTGTCAAAATATTCAGCAAATATGCTGTGAAATTTAGGCAAAACATGCACTTATAAACAAAAAATTTGCACTTCAAAACGAAGCATAAATTATGCAGTTTAAATCCGGGTAAACAAAAGAATCCAGAAATTTGCGACAATACACAGCTAAAACAAAAAATATGCAAAAATTGATAAAATATGCACGTATAGGAGAGATGTGCTCGTAAAATTGGGTAAGTATGCACAACATATATTTATAGTAACACTGAACAGCTCTAGGTAAAAAGAGTAAACAAAAATATTCCGCGACCAGGTTAAAAATTCGTGAAATTGCTTGTCTAATGAACAATTTCCCGTAATATTCAACTTTATTTTATACGTAAATCGCAATAAAACATGAGTTTTATGCATTATATGCGCCAAATGCTCAAAATATGCAAATATGCGGTGAAACCCGAAAATACGCAAAAATATGCAATATAAGATTCAGAATATAAGGTCCTAGGGACCTGATTCGTGGACATTCGGTGTAAAACTGTGAATAAGGTCATGCAGAAAAGATACGCAAATATGCAAGAAACCGGCCCTTAATAATGATGGTTCTATACCTAATTTCCAGGTGGCCGAATTGATCATGCCCATCACGCCAACAATGCCCAGCGAGCTCTGGCGGAGACCCTTGAATTTGACAAGGCGATCCAGCTAGCAGACGAGCTTAGTGCTGACGAAGACACGCTCCTCGTGGTATCTTCAGACCACTCCCATCTCCTAACGATCGCTGGGGACCAGGACCGCGGGTCTCCTATTTTGGGGCTCACCGGGAACACGGATCACTTGGACTCCCTCCCTGCCACAACCCTGGCCTACATTAACGGAATGGGCTACCGGGAGAGCGTCCTGGATCCCGGGACAGGGAAATGTGTCCGGGCCGACGTTTCGGGCGAGGATTTGGGGAACCTTGATTTCCTGCAGCCGAGCCTGTATCCCCGAGAGAGCTCAACCCATGCTGGGGAAGACGTGCTCATCTTTGCCAAAGGGCCCTTCGCCCATCTCTTCACGGGGATCCATGAGCAGAACTATATCCCGCATGCAATGGCCTATGCCGCCTGCATCAGCCCCTTCGGGAACAACTACTGTGAGGAGGGCAGGGATTCGGCGGCAGCGCTTAAGGCTCACGCTTCAATTGGACTACTATTAAGCGGTCTTTTCATTGCTTTCCGACATGCTCTGGAGTTGTAGGAATCAATCAGGTGTTTGTTGTAATTATTTTTGACGACAGAAGAAGACTGACCTTTGTAAATAGTTGCCATCAAAATTAAATGTGTCATAAGTCATACATATACTGACGAAAATGAAGTTGCCAAAGTAGAGCAAAAATGAGTTGACAATGAATTTACGTCAGAATTATGCAACCTGAATTAACCTGAACTCTCGCAGTTGAAATAATTAACTAAATAAAGTTAAACTTGCAAATGAGCAAATACAGTATATACAGTGTATGTATTGCCCATTTATACCGAATACCGAATACCAAATTCATATCCAATCTGTAGTCCATACTCCATTATCTGATCTGAGTCGTACTGTAGGGTTAACATATCTTTTTCAAATACCATACTTTGTTTTGGGCTAAAATTTATACATTTGGACCTGCATAAGATAGTATCATAATTTATTCAGGAGACTGATTGGAACCCCTGATCTAACTATTATAAAATTATGACCGATTTTGCTCTGTCTGATGGATCCTGGTCGCATTTCTCAACGTACGCTCACC
>JAQFZY010002249.1:0-12337 GCA_034696285.1 Hypogastrura burkilli
AGTGTCGATTGACTCGGTGATTGATGACTAAAAGTATGATTTGTTGCTTTTGAACATTTCCGTTTGTTTTAAATTAACATCAGGTGTTAGCTCGGAGCCGGCTCTCGGCTCCGGCTCCGGCTCCGCAAAAAACCGGAGCCGACTGTTTGGCTCTAGGACGACGACTCTTGAAAGATTTCGGAGGTCGTACGGATTGCATACTTACGTAAGGTTTCTTTTGTTGACGCAGCCCCCCGCCCGCCCGTCCCCCGTATCAACAGGCGCAGGCGTTACAGTTTGTTTATTCACCTTAGGTAAAACGACCTGAGTTACGGTGTTTGGTTAACGTCTACTGGAATACATATTTGTTCATTCCCATACTTTGATTTGGGCCTCATATCTATGCGTTTAGGTTTTTGGACGGCATTACAAGTATTTACACGCAATATCAAATTTGTATTGCAGTCCAGTCCATGCATCCTAATTAAGTCCCCCGAAGAGGGACCAAATTAGTCCATCCGGGGACCTCTTTTTGTCCCTGCGGCACCTAATAAAGTCCCCGACGGAACCCACCGTTAAAGATCTTTGGGAACCAAATTAGCTCCCTGATCCCTGATATTAGTCAAGTTGACTAGATTATACTTTTGGCACTATAAAAAGTGACAGTTGAACCCTGAGTAATACCATAATAACAATGCTAAAAAATACGGTCTCCGAATTTTCCATAAATTTGCTCTTAAATCGTTTTGTATGACTCGTGACCAGGTTCATAAAATCAAATTCCCCACGGACACTTTTGAGAAGAATTTCCAATGCATCGTTACAAAGTAAATTTAGCGAATTCGATTTAGAATCCAGCCCGACCTAATCCAAAAGGTCCAGGGGGGACCAAATTAGACGCCTTCGGGGACCTAATTAGGTGCCCGGACCTATAAGGCTCCATGGACTTAAATGTATTGTATGTAGTTCTCTACGGATAATTGGTGATCGGGATTAGTTCGCATCGTCATACATATGGGCCAGTTCAGTTTTACCTGGACCCCCTCCCTGAGCTACCCCTTTCCCCCCTTCCGGGCCCACGTCCCAGACCCCTCCACTTCTGGGCACTTCTAATCACCTGCCCACTTGGAAATGCTAACTTAGCATTTTCCATTCTCTCTCCGAACGCCTTCCAAACTATTAGCATTTTGTGTTTGTAGCAAGTCGCTGGTCTAGTGAAGCCTCTATTATGAAAACAATTGAGGCTGTGGTCCAGAATTGGAACATACCTGAAGAGCGCGGACCGTTCCCAACCACGAAGCCGGAGTCCAATAACAGTCCAATAAAGCCTCCAACCAAGCGTAAGTCGCTCTTTATTGACCCTATTTACTTTAGTGCTAGGTTATTTCAAGTGTCAGAGTCATTTGGTCTGCCAAATGAATCCTGAAGCTCTACCATATGCTGATCACGACAGTAAGGTATCATATTATAACAGGCCTTCGTACATCTTTCTAGGGAAGAATCCTTCTGCAAGGAAGAATGAGCTTGTGAAGAAGACAAATACTGATATTGATGCGCCATTGAACTCCGCCATTGTGATTATGAAACTCTCAGCTGGAAAGATCGAGATTTGTAAGAAGCTTAGTCAAGACGGGGTTTGGATTACAAGCAACGAAATTATTCCAAAGGATGTCAATATTGCACCAGAAGATGCGGACGTAATCAAGGTAAAAGCTTGGTGCTACCCAGCGAATCATTTCAAAAGGTGTGATTCCAATGCCTGCAGGTCAGCCCCCAACCCAACGAATCGTTGCCAATGGACCCTGGCATCAACTCTGAACCAGAAGACGGGATGCTAACAGGTGGAAAGGCCGAATCCAACGGGACGATGACAATGGATAAACAGGGGTCAGCCAGGACTGAATCGACTACTAATCTGCCTGTCACAGTTCCTGCGGTCACTGTCATGGACATGTCAGAGTCGAATACTTTTTATACTGTACGAGACATTGCAGAAGACGATGAAATAGAAATCGTCCGTAAGACTATAAGACTATACATCATTTCAGTCAAGAAGAACAAGTACATGTAAATTGCACAGTATAGGATGTAGGCTGTATGTACTGTTGATGGAATTAATGATAGAACCAATAAACCCGATTCTCAAATCCGAGGCCTCCTAACTTCTCGGATTTTTCTTATCGTTGAGGCCTCGAATGTCAAAATCGGGTTTATTGGTTTTATCATTATTTCCGCCAACAATGTATATCTTTGAAAAGTATGTGGAAAGGTGGCAGACCTGACAACACCGAAAATTTTGGTCCTGTACCTTAAAACTTTCCCAAACTTTTGGTTTCATTTCGGAAAAATCCATTGTAGTAATCAATTTTCATAGATCTTCCCTTCTTCAAAAAGGCTTTTCCAAAGAAGTCAAATAGCACATTCTCAGGTCATCTGCTCCAAAGCTCCAAATCCAAATGACTATGATATTTTACTCTCCCTTATAAGTTGAGCAAGTGGTCACCATTTTATAACCTCTTCTATACTCCTCAACTGAGCTTGAAAATAATACAACGTTATGCTAATTTTATGTTTTAGCTAGCGCCGCATTACCTTTGATTAATGCAATCAATAACTAGTTATTATACCTTGGTATAATTTTTTTAAGTCTATTTTTCAGAGTAATTTCAAGACTGGTTATATTTTGGTCCAGACTGGACCGAAGTTTCCGTCCGGTCCAGTTTCGAAATAAAGCTTTACTTTCGCTTTAGTGATTTTTTTTATTTAATGTGATTTAATATGGCCGCAAATACTTAAACTTGTTCATCACAATTTACACTGGAGTAAAATCACACCCGTTCAAATCACAGGCAACAAGCAACAACGCAAGGAGATTCCTTCCCAAAGAGGGCTAAATTTAAATTCTTCCCCTTTTTTTCAAGAACTCGACTCCGATGATGGCGAGGAAATCCCTCAACCCAAAAGGCAGAAGCAACGGATCATCAAGAAAATGGGACGGCGACCTAACTGGCTCAATGAAAAAGAGAAGATATCCATTAAACTAATGTATGACTCCTCGAATCAGCTCGAGTCCATAACCGGAACAATTCCATTGACTTGTAAGTATAGCAAACTGCAGCTTTCACATAAAAAAAACATGCTACTTTAAACTCAAAACCATTGAACTAGTTTTCCAAAACTATTCTTACTATTTTGTCTTAGGCCTTCCGTTCGTCTACAACCTTACGTCCCTTGAATTCAAAGCTCACTTGAAACAACCAACTCTGGCGGAGCCCGGCTTGGCTTACTGCTGCCCCAACTGTAATACTTACTTCACTCAGGTAGGGATCTTGGAGCCATTAGATGAAGACTGCGTCTTTCTCGAGTCTGATTCAGAGCCGGAAACGGGAGGCGACCCCTAAGCATTTGCGGATACTTTCTTTGGATCTTTGACTCCGGACATGAATTTATCACAGATTTCATCTCGATCAATTAACTATTTAAAAGACTTTTGCTTTTTTTGGGGCATTAGTCCATTGATTAGTACATTGATTGGAGGTACTATTTATTATTCTAACTAAATAGGCATTATACAACTACAGCCGATTTTGCGTTGTCTGAAACCTACAGATCGCAGCTCTCAACCCAGACCCAACAAAAAAAAACGACTTATTATTAGTCCCACCGTAGATATTCCTATTTTTCACCGAAAAAATAACACCAACTTACTTTGACCGAAATTAAAGCAAAAATTTAACTGATTTTCACCGAAGATTTTGGCCATGAGGAATTTGATTAATTAAGGTTAGGTTAGGTTTAAACTTTCGGCTGTAGTGATTGCACTCGGCCTAACCGAACGGAAAGCGGTCAAATCTAACCGAACTTTGCCTTAAACAGAAGTCTGGAAAAAATTCGGTGAAAGTAAGTTTGGTTGAATGAGTTAATTTTTCGGTGAATTTGGAATTTATCTTTGGTAGTCGTAAATGATAGCCGAAAAAACTACACAATAATTTATACCCAATACGAAAATCAAGTTTGAATACGGAATTTGTAGGGTCAAGGGGTCAGCCCTTAAAGTTAAAAAACCATGACCGTTAGCAACGGATATTTCTATACTTTTGTTGATAATTTCTTAAAATCTTTTAGGAATTTTTTTATAACGCTTCTATTCCCGTGGTTCATAAAAATGAGCCCCCTCCCCTTGAGCCGAGCTCAAAATGTAAAAGGACAAAAAAGTGGGATCTCAGATCCAGGCAGTTTTTAATGTTTTCATTTGCATGGGCGCATCCAGCCTTGAATTCCTTTCCTATTCCGAATTGTGTGTTAGGAAGTATTCGAAAATGCATTTTTTTAAACTGAGATTCGAGCAGAAAAAGTACTAGTTAACCCAATAATAGCGCCGTCTACTAAAAAATGTGGACTTTCGCCATAACATTTTGCGACATGATTTGCTCTATGATCATTATGGCCTATTCACTATCGACCTCGGCTGTCACAAATAACTCGATTAAACTCAGATGATGATAACATTTTAACACTATCAAGATAAGACCCACAGTTACATAAACTATAAGATCTGATACAAAAATGTCTTTAAATAAAATTCCAAGCTCCCGTCTCTTCGATTTCAATCCAACACACATTCCACAGCGCGGCGCATTTGTGTGTTTGCAATGGAAGTGCGTGAAGAGCTGTGTTGTGGACTCCGTGGGGAACAGCATATTGCGCAACTAAGGCCCTCGCCTTCGGCTCGTGTTTTATACTTGCGCACGCGGCTGCGCCGCTTAGCGCGTTCGGCTTTACACTTGGAACGAATTAGTACAAATATTTCGTTTTGAAAATACGTCGATTAACCAACTCTAAAACTTGTGTAATGTTAACAAGAAAGGTAGCAGAAACTAACTACTCATTGTATTTATGCTAGACGCTGCAGGTATTTACGAAACATTAGGACAAAAAATACAAGAAAGCATAAAATAACCTGCACCGGCTAGTTTCACAATTCGTTCCATCTTTGTTTCTGTTTCTGCGACCTAACATTATAGAATTTTTAGAGACATTTAATTAATTTATTTACTAATCGAACTATTTGTGCTAATTCGTTCCAAGCGTAGAGCCAAGCGGCGCAGCGCGAGCGGAGCCGCGTGCGCAAGTATAAGACAGTATATAAGCCGTAGGCGAAGTCGTTTGTGTACTGTAGGATCAGAATTTGTGAGTAAGCCCGTCCATAAGCCCTTGTTGAGACTGCTATTATTAGCCTTTTTTTCCCGGGGCCTCTTTTCCTGTCTCCCGCAGCTTCGGAGATAAGAAAAGAGGCCCCGGAACTACCAACTTGTGCCTGTTAATGCTAAACTATTGATTTCACGCATTTGAACACTTCCTTGTTATTAATTTAATTAAAATTAAACGTTATGAATAAAATAAACATTATAAAATACATGTTTTCCCGTTTGGGTAGGAGTCTGTACTTATTCGTTCTTCGTAAGATCCTATCATGATTCATAAGATCTTGCACGGCCTGCATTTATTGGGTCAGCAGGTCCAGCCATAAACGATAGACACTCAAAGCCAAATGAAAGTGAATTTTAAGGGTAGTTTAGTAATGCTGCAGTGTATGAGCACGAGAACCATGACAAAGGATAGACGAGTGTGGAGGGAAATACTGCGAGCGAAAAGGGTGTTCGTTTATTTTTGTTTGTGTCAGTTCTACTAGTATACAGTGTACTACCTGCATTGTTCAAACCGTTACTGCAAATTGTCAGTTAGTGTTAAATATACGACCATGAAATAGAATCGCGCCCATCAAGTACTGTTATAAGAAGTAAACAAATCTGAAATCTACTTATTAAGAATAAATTATTATATTTTAGTCCAAATCCCCAAATCTCTATAACACAGGGCGTGATCAAATTTGTCCTGTAGCATGTACGACAAGGTCTCAACGGATCTGAACCCACCTTTTGGCCCTGATTCTAAAAATGGTACGAGTTTGGCAAATGACCGTCAAACGGATGGTCAAAGTGGGTAAAAAACGACAATTTGTGTAAATATCAAAAACTATGCCGGTCTATGAGGTGAAAACTATGAGGTCAATCCGACTCGATCATGGCATGTGGAATGTCAAAGTGACGAGAATTGCATACTGAGTGCTGCTTTACGGTTATACCCGACATTTGAACCCTCCGTGACCCAGCGGTAATCCCGGAAGGTCACCTTTGGTCATACCGACATGTCTATGCTTTTACCCTAAGAGTGAGTACGCAACACTTCTTTAAGTAATTTCAAGTAATTATTTACACTGCTAATAATTGATTTCTCATGGGCATTGTAACTTAGTTTTTTACGTTTTACTTCAGTACTTGTTGATGGGCACGACTCTATTTTATGCTAGTAATCTGCGGTAGCGGGTAGTAATGCAGGGAAAAAAAGCGAGTAGCTACTAGAACTGATAAAAACAAAGGAAAAAAAATGTTTCCTCGTATTCCTTCCGTCTACACTCTCCTATTCTATCCTTTCTCATGGTTCTCGTGCGCATATGCTGAAGTGCTACTAAACTACCCTCAAAATTCACTCTCATCTGGCCGTGAGAGCGCCTATCCTTTACGGCTAGAGATTAGCTTATGTATGTCTCGGCATAATTTAGACGGGAATTTTAGAATTACTGCAGGGACTAACAGAATATTTGTTGTAATCTGCCCTAGGTATTGTTGGATATACAAACGAATTGCTGATGCTTGAAGGCATTGACAGGCTGTAATAATACGCATATTTTGTAGCCTAACCAAAGAACTTATCGCAATTAAGCACCTACTTACTAAGTCAAAAGCGCTTTTGAGTGACTTTTATAAGAAACATAACGTGAAGCACGTACATACTTACTATTTATTGAACAGATGTGCATCATGATTAAATATCTTCCAATGTACACTACAAACTACAATAAATTCTATTGCATAGATAAAGCATTACGATTACAGTCCGTAACTTCTAGTTGTTAGCACTTGGTACCCATACAAACTATGGCAAGAACACATTTCACCTTTCGTATTTAACCATTTGATTTAAAATTAATTAATTTTTCAAGCCCAGACCCAATTTCGTAATAATGATAAAGTCGTCAACAAATAATGAATAGTGTGACAAATCGAAAGGGTTGTAATTCTACAACGAGTATAAATATAAAGCATAATTCGTCTTATTAAGATCTCCTCACAACTCACAACAGGTGAATAAAATTGGTGGCTCCGGTTGTTTATTAATGGTAACAGCAAACCCGTACTTGAACTGTATAGGATTGACAGCTGCTGCTCTCAAATGGGGATAGGTGCCCTTTCGTTTAGATTTGGAAGTTGAGAACTTGAGCTCAACGCTGTCTGGGTCTTGATTCCAGATCGTTCCTGGCCTTGAGCTCCTCAACCCCTTCAATGTACAGCCTCATGGCATCAGCTGATTCAATATTCTGAAACTGGTTCCAGGCCTCCCACTTCCGCCGTCCAAAATAATTGAAGACACTTGGTTTGGGCCGCTTGCAGTTCCCCTCGTTGGACTGCTTGTAGAGGCCATACATTCTCAGTCTCGTCTTGGAATCAATCTTATAGTCACCTGGAGGAATAATCAAATAAAAGTCAGATTTAGCGGTACAATACATTGTATAAAGCTACACTCTTGAGGCCGTTTGTAAATTACAATCATATTAAACCCAGGCTCTTTGTACAGTTCTATTAGTGAGTAGTACGGAAGTTTTAGATTGTTTAGGAAATTCGACAGTATGCATATGGCATATAGACTGTAAACCAGAATTTTAGTCCCTTCCGCCGATGGTCCTATTTATTTGGCAATGCAAATACATAGAGATAAGGTAACCTACAGATTGAAATTAAATATAGTCGCTCCCACTCTAGTTTACTCTAGTTGCTCATATTTGAATTAAAATGTTTAAGTAATTTTTACACATAAGTTTGTAATATAAATTGTACTCATTGGAAAGAGTGAGGACGTACACGTAAGGAGCATGCAATGTTACTTTATATATTGACAGTCGATCTTTGATCTTTAGCAACTAGTTAAATTGAAGAATTTGTGTATTGATTGACTTCGACTTCCCAAACTGACCACCCAGTTGTACGTATACTGTCCAAATTTCTAAACAATCTGCATCACTGATAGCAGATGCAAATGTAACATTATTAACACATATTAAGCGTTCGTAAGTATTACCCCCTTGTGGCGGGTTTTTAATTAAGCTGGCCGCCTCCTGGAACCGATCAACTAAAGTGGACATATTTTTAAGGAATTCCTGGACGGACGGACTTGAGCCCTGCATTCAGCAGTTCCGATGAGGACTGAGTCCAGTGCTCATACTTCTAGTAGGTACGAGTGCAGTGCAGAACAGAGTGACGAGCCCCCCGGTTCCGGGCTCAGATTTAGCTCCATATTTTTTTGATTTGAACATTTGTGACCTACCTACTACATTCTAAAGTTATTTAAATAAATATTTAATACTTGAGTTAAATATTTAAATAGAGCAGAAACACACCCAAATCCGAAATCCAAATAGGACATTGTCACTTTTGAATTTCGTGCATTTTCTCAATTTTCATAGAAGGCGAAATTGGTTCAACGCAGCACTTAGTATCTCCTTCACACTCAATTCAGAGAACTTTACGACAATAAGTAAGGCATTTTATCAGATTAATCCGACTTGTGATATCTGAATTAAAATGAATCCCCATTTTTCCGTATACACAGTTACCAGCACGCTTAATTTATAGGTAGGCAATGAATTGAGCTCCTTTAGTTTTATTTGACTTACAGTTGCAAGCAGATACTGCGTCAGCGTCAGGCGTGAAGCATATGACATGTCCTCATGGAGAAAACTTAATCGTAATCGTGTCCATGTCTGTCATCCTGGAGCCTGCCCTTTTGATAAATTGAAAATTGGCATGAGGATTGCTCATCATCAGTATTCCGTATTACCTCAGCGCTCAGTTTCATGTTGCGCTGAATCTATGTACGTCTCAGCTTTTCAGTTCTTAAAGAGTCTGGCCTGTGATTCGCTAAAAAAATTCCGATCTCGATCCGACCCAAATGACGATTCATTCCCCGTATTCTGGTCTAGCTTTGACACTGGGTCCATAGAATGGTCTGTGAAACAACATAGGTATTTAATTAAAATTATAATTACCAATCAGGGGTTTGAAATAATTGTGCACGCTAGGCTAGCGTATTTCCGGCCCCAGAAATCTCTGTCGGCATCTATTGTCATTTGTGACATAAAATCGGTAAATCTAACATAGTTCCGCTAATCCATCCGGCACTGGCAGTTAGAGAAATATATTTTTTTAGTTCTTAGTTTATTTATTCTGACATAAATAACACATCTTCTGGCAACATTAAAAATTAACTTGTTTCTCAAGTACGGCACTTAAAAATTTTAGACAACCGGCGTCTACGTCTTAGTAGTATTACTTACCGATTACAATACAACTTTTTGCATAAATTCACGCCAAAATGGTATTTAGACTATGATCATAATTTAAAAGTTATACCAAGAGCAGAATCCAGTTCGAAAGCGAAAATGACTAAGCTATTAATGCCTACTAGTTATGCTTCCTCTACTCAACAATCTCCGATGGTACAAAGAATTCCATAATTTGATCAAAAACTTGGTCCATACATACCTACTGACTCCCAGACAATTGAACCTCAAAGGCAGAGTATTAAATAATTTATGTTTCTGGTAAATACAAAAATTCAAACTCAGGGTCATGCATACTATCACGTCCTTCCAGTTTACGCATTTTGACTTAAGTGTGCTCATGGAGGCACACACTAATAAGAAAAGAATGGCATGACCCAACTTTGTGCACATGGCACAGCGGCATGGAAGGTCCCCTCTCGGACCCGTCACGACTTTCCCAACAATAATGCATGTAGAATCCAAGTAAAAAGTAAAGTAAAAGTCGTGCAGGAGGGAGAGTACGTGATTCTTAAACAAAGGTGCTCTATGGAGTTATGGATTATGAGAGCTCACGAGGAATTCCATCGAAACCTGGTTTTTGCCTATAGGTTACCAGTAGGAGCGGACAAATAAGCAAGTAAGTAATTGTATTCCCCATTATAATTATTAGCATGCCAGCAGAACGTTGTAAAACAAGTAACGAGGAGGAGAAGTGTAAAAGCGGGTTCTGAATTCGGAATTGAAAG
Source organism: Hypogastrura burkilli (assembly GCA_034696285.1). Taxonomy (NCBI): domain Eukaryota; kingdom Metazoa; phylum Arthropoda; class Collembola; order Poduromorpha; family Hypogastruridae; genus Hypogastrura; species Hypogastrura burkilli. Next base: position 10,165 of record JAQFZY010002249.1, read on the forward strand.
AAAGGGCCTTTTTTTTCGTGTCTAACACTCAAATCTAAAAAGTACATAAAATCCTGGCATGACGAAAATGCATTATGAACGGAACTTCGTGCCCTGAATAATGTAGTAGGCTTGTACCTAAGCCCACCAGCTTTTATTTGTATTTTGAGCAAAAAGTAGCTCTTTAGACTGAAAACGAAGAGTTCAGGTTTTTCATTCAAAGCCTTCCATTTGCTAAACTAGTTTTTTGAACAAAAGGCAGGGACCTACAGAATGTTAAAGGACACCTTTCTTCTATTCAGCTTTTAAGAGCGATGTTATTTGAACTACAGTATAAAATCATTTACTAGTTATATAACACGTACACTTGAAATATAAATGGCCATCTCCTTAAGCCTGATCATAATCATAAAACGGAACGTGTGTCCAGCAATTACTTATCTCAGTCAAGGAATGGTACTTGAAATGCATCGAAAGGTATTTAATAAATATTTAGTACAGTTTAGTGTCTTTATTTCATCTGCTTTTATGAAATAAAGACTGAGAACTTATAATTTACAATAATGGTAATAATTGACTTTTTTGTTTTTGACCCTTTTCATGAGGAATAAATACAAGGTATTCCGAATATCTGTGACCTTATAATATTTTACTGTACAGGATCACCAGTATAAAAGAATACGTGCACACCGAATGTTCGTGAAATTGTATAATATAGGGATCTGCATGGGCCCAGCTCTTCTTCGTGAATATTTAATGGTGCCCTGAACCTAATACCCAAATCCAATTTCGTCACCCCAACCGCAAAGTGCAACCTACGTGCCTGATACATGTGCATGTTGGGGCTTCTTAAGTTGTAACAGTGTGCCTGTGCCTTACCTGTCCTGTACTTTCCGAGCATATTTTATATGCTGCGTTCTACTTTGTATTTGAATTTAGAATTTATTAGAAGCCGGTGGTGGTTGCCTACCCAGGTTTTCCTATCATACCGGCATACCCAGTTCATCAGAATGAATGATTCATAGAGATGAAAGATCGAAGACAGGATAATTGCCTTCCAGTCACACTCACACGCGCTTTCCCTCATTGGCTCGTCCCTCAAATTCAGGCAAAGCTTATGAAGAAAGATTCTATACCTACTTTCTACCGAATGAGCTGCATGGGATCTGATTATACATGTAAATACCCCAACCCCGAAATCGGCCTGCGGGCGTTGAAACCAGCCACAAGCCGAAAAGACCCCTTTTGGAAATTTGACTGTAGTAACCTAACCTAACCTCACTTAACTTAACCCAACTTAAGCTAAGCTAATCTAACCTAACCTAACGTGATAGTATCGTTATAATTAGGTTAGGTTAGGTTACCTCAAAGTTTTCGGGTAATGGTCGGTTGTGAAAAAGGACCCCATAACTAGTTGTGGCTATTTCGGGGTTGGGGTGTAACATAAATATAGTGTACATATTTCCTCTAAGGTATACAGGTATCATAGAAAATGCATAATGTTTTCGAAAAAAAGAAGATGATGCGGAAATTGGTGACCTAATAGTTTAGTGTCTGCACCTGAGGATCTGGAGGAAATAGAACTGCGTTATTATTTGTTACCAAAACATATTGCATGTAAATATTGTGGGCAGCAATCAAGTTAACCCTTATTTTAAAAAAACGTAGAGAATTCAATGCTAATGTAAGGAGCAGATTCTCGTTTTCGAACTCTTTTTTATGCTTTCATTTGAGTCGGCTAGAACTTTATATGTCCACGATTTCCAAGTATAGCTTGCAATATATGACGTTTTATGAAACCGAAAACCGCCGAATTTGGACTTTAGAGCCGGAACAAATTTGATAAAACCAATTATCCCAATTTTCGGTTTTTTGGTAAATTTGTACATGTACCGTAAATACACATTTTTTGTCGTATAAATGTTAAAGAGCGATGTTAGGATCTGATTCTTAAGTGATTTTGCTAACGAAATAAGAATAAACCCTACTGTTATCTCAGACTTATTTGAGCACCTCTAGAAATACGCGGTTTATTATGCCAAAAACTGATAAAAAGCCATCAAAATTAAAGAGTCTTGAGATTTATTGCCGAAAGTGCTTGTTAAGCGGAATACATTTCTATTTTAAAAAATAAAGATTTTGAACTTACAAATTCAGTGTAGATAAAAATTGATTTATGCCGACCGAAAAGAGT
>JAQFZY010002250.1:0-12336 GCA_034696285.1 Hypogastrura burkilli
ACCATTTGTAGAGTTAAGTAATCGAGTTATTTCCTAAAGAAAATATTTGTTCTAATGAGTTCCAAACGTAGAGCCAAACCCGCTAAGCGGCGGAGCCGCGTGCGCAAGTTTAAGACACGAGCCGAAGGCGAGGTTGTTACTTGTATTCTACTAAGAATTCCCTTAACGGGTCTTTCTTGCCCTGTTGTCAATAAAAATATAAACAAAAGGTGGCATTGGCAATTGGCATGGGCCCGTTGTTTGGGGGATTAACAATAGGGAGAATTCGTATGGCCATGTCAAAGTGTACACACAGTTAGGGGATCCTCCTCAGTAAACACTGCTTTACCACCACCAACTGTCACCGGAGCGGTTTTTTCTCACTTTGACTTTAAGCTGAAGTGACTGTTTGCGTTACGATTCCATTTAATCTTTAACGTGGTAGTGAGCTCTTGAGCTTAGGCTCTACTACACACATGATCGGGAATTAATAACTATCAGCCAGGAAATTGACTGAAAATTGAGCAATTTCTTGTTGTGTTAGTGCCGCAGGTATGGATACATAGAATGATAGTTTACCTTAAACTGCAGGCGCACGGTATCGTGAATTGTATTTAAATACTTCTCTACTTTGACTAGACAACAAGACCGCGTGTATAACCCGTTTACCCGTGTCCGCCGTGTATAAAATTTTCCGTAGTGATGCAGGCAAACATAAAAACTCCAGTTACTAACACGTATTATATTTTGTATTGGATCTTCATATGTTAGGATCACGTGCGTTGGTTTGACATATTCTTAGTGGAATGTTGTATTATTAACGATTTACAATTTTCATTTGACTAGCGAAACAAGCCCACGCTAACGCGGAACGACTAACTACGTCTTCGAATTCTTTCTAGGGTGCATGGGCCATGGGTATGTTTGTTTTAGTGGAGCTGCTGATAATGATGGTCCATGCACCATAGAAATAATTGCAACACGTAGTTAGTCGTTCCGCGTCAGCGCGGGCTTGTTTGGCTAGTTAAAAGTATGACTCTCTAGTATTGTCTAAATGTGGATAGGAAAGGCAAAAAATGTCAAATAAAAATGTACGTCACGGAAAGTCTCAATCCCTTGACCCTTCGCCCCCCCCCCCCCCTCATACGAGGCGTGACATACTTAAATTACGTGAGTTCCCTAATTCCGGAGGTGAGTATTTTCAACCAAGTGGTAGAATGCAGTGCTGCATTACTTTTTTAATGGGAAGTTCTAGCATTTTACTGTCTCAAAAGTTACCCGTGAAGCTCGGAGTCAAGCTTCAGAACCCAGACCCAGAGAGGCTCAAAACTCAGAACTGTATATGTATACTAAATTCGTCAAACTACGTGATTTAGTTCTAGTTGAGCCTGAGTTTGACTTGAGCTGGCTCGGTTGGTCCTGCCCAAGCCTAAGCCTGACATCTCACGTTCCCCGTTTCCTGGAGAAGGCGGAAGGAGCGGGGTGAATGAAATAGGTAAAAAAAAAACTGGCTTCATTTGGAAAACGAGGAAAAAGAAAAAGGACAAGACACCATCTTTTATTTCTAGTAATTAATTAACAGAGGCTAAAGGGTCAATCTGTGGACATACCTTCGACGTCACTCCCTCCACACAAACTTAGTAATTGGAAGGTCAGCCCGTAGTATTCTTCTTGTTTGACAAGGGCTTCTGGTGGGGCGTCCAGTGCAGTGCCCAAATCCCAAGTGGAAACGCTTGGGCTGGGCGCTATCTGGAAAATAAACAACAGAACTTGTGCCTTTCTACTAGAAAGGTACAAGTAGAAAGGTGATAGGAAGTTTCTAATTAAAAGTCACAAGTAGAAAGGTGATAGAAAGTTTCTACCAAAACCCAAAGGAAAAGTTAACGTTCTCTTTGATTTTATAGGGCGTTTTGTGTCCGTTCTTTAAGTACTTACAAGTATAAAGTGAAAGTACTACCTACGTCGATATATATTGTAGGTAATTATAATAGGGAATAACTTCTCATATTAATTGCGCATATGTTGTATGTACTCGGAAACTGTTAGACCCAAATTAGTAATAAAAAAAAAAGCAAAACGTGAATGTAGGTACAACGACTAACAGCAACTAAGCCTTAAACTGTTTTGTTCGTGATTTGCATTATTGTTTCCGGTTTCATACAATTTAGGCAGGCGCAGCGCCCTTTCACTAATTTGTTTATTAAATATTAACAGTTAAATGTATACAATGCACGAAGTCTGAGCATACAGGAGGAAGCAATACGTAGAAATTAGGGTAGGGGCTAATAAAATCTACTATCAACAAAAACAAGAAGACGAGTAAAACAAACATTATCCCATGCCTGTTGCATACGATAAGCAGTAGTATGACGGCAGAGTATCCAATATTGGAAGTAAAATAGCTTTAAAGTTCCGAATAGAACAACCTGGAAAAAAGTGTTGATAGTTAACAATTAGTTTTGTGTACTTTATACTTCTCGGAGCTATAGTATTTATAAGGAGTGTCCGGCTAATACTAATAGTATTTTGGCAATAGGTACCTTACAGTTAGATGCAGACCATTCCCTGAATTTCTTAATTCCTTGTCTACTATGTATGTATGTACACGTAGGTACATACGTATAACGAAAACGTCATAACTTTAATCAATCACGTTTGACATGTGATATATTAGGAAGTTTACTAAAAATACGAATACTAGCGAATATAATTATATATATAAGACGCTAAGGGTCTTGCTTGGATGTTTGACCGGTTGGGGTATCTATGCAAACTGTTTGGGCACTGGAACCGTAAGTATACGCGTGTTGTTAGGACAACATTGGATTGCACTGAATAATTATTAAATCCGGACAGCAAAATACAGGACATATTATAAACTACAGCAGATAATAGTAAAACATATTATGAGTATAACTAAATTCTGCTGGACTGCAGCGTTAGAAAATTGATTTTGACCGGTAACTAATTAATTCTAATTAATCAAACTGGAACCGTACTGAGTCGGAAATTGTGTTCAATGATTTTTCTAAAACTAGCCAACAAGAACACGCGTTAGCGCGGAACCCAACCCAACTAATTTTTCTGAACATTTTAACACACGCGTGCCAGCAAATCTTTGTTCTATGCTTTCATTAAAATGGCACGAAGGCGCTATAAATGTTCAGTTAAAGTAGTTGGGTTGGGTTCCGCGTTAACGCGGGTTCTTGTTGGCTAGTTATTAGTAAAAATTGAAAGCCAAACACTGCCCATGCGCAGGTACTTTCGGACTGCATTATTGAACGGTTTACTTATATAGATTATAGATTTCATTTGATTTATTTAAAGCAACATGCAACATCCCAATTCAGGGTCTTCTAATAACTGACGTCGACGATCGAGGAAGCCTCTGTGTTGTTCGTCGACCCAGTTTATTATCTTGCCTAGGTACTTACCTTAGTATGTAAATGTTTTTATCGTCCATGCCCCTGTCGTCCCGAACCCGAATGCTAAAATAAATGATCCTACCGATATCGCTCAGCGTAGCACATGAAATGAATCCGTATCAGAAACAGAATAGTCAGGTACGAGGGAGCACACGCTCAGCGCCGATTCAAAAAATCACATAGGTTGATGGGTATTTAGTTACTAGAACCTATATAGTATACATAGTATCTGTGTACTAAATTCACATTTTGTCTTAACAGGTGTTTAACTGTCCAGCCATTTCTGGGGGAAAATTGAAGTTTACTATTAAGGAGCTGAAATAATTAATCAATTGACCGAATCTGAGTACTTTTTGGGGATGTCTTCAGACGTGGAGAGTAAGCCCGTCGTGGCTGTTGTGGCTCCCACTCCCATTGTGGTAAGGATGGAATGGGCATACATATAAGTACATGGATATTGGATATGTCTTTTTTAAGTTCTGTTTTTCCAGTAAAATATAATACTTACTCCGTAGCGTAGGTATCACAATCACAGTACATATTTATACTTAGTATCCGAATAGTACGTGCAGTTACGAAAGAAATATTTAATGTAGATGTCACAGATAGAGTTCTACTACATAACATGCATTTAAAAACTATTTAAAATTCTTAACTGTATAATTTCGACTTACTATTGGTACGGGCCCTACATTATTGATTTTAGACAAAACAAATTTGCAAATGAGCAAATAAAGACGTAACTAATATTGACAAGTACATTTTACGCGGGAGTACACCCGATTATTCCATACCCCATACCCGACCTAGGTCATACTGTTAGGTTAGCATTTAGCATCTTTCAATTTTCAAATTTTTTTGGGATAGCATTAAATACAACCTTATTAGTTCTATGTACATAGTATTTATGTATTTCCTCTGTATTACCCTTAAACAGTGTGTGCAGTGCTGCAAATTGTAGCAGGTATTTGGATTTGACTATCCGTGTTATCGTGCATTAACGTATTACCTACGTCTGCTTGCCTAAATCATGATGAGTTGAATAGAAGCTAGTACATACCTACAACGTAGAAGCCTAACCGTTTTTGGATTTGATTGGAACAGGAGCCAGAGAACGTGCATGATTCGGAAGAGTACGAGAGTGCGGAGGAGATTGAGGAAGGAGAGAGATATGAAGACGACGAGGAAGGGGACGTTGAAGAAATTGAGATAGAGGTCGAAGAGGAGGAAGATGAGGAAGAGGAGGCTGAATACACAGGGGTAAGATAACACATATCACTTCATTGCTTCACATTAAATCAAACTATCTACGCAGTCAGGACCTTTTGATACGAGTATCTTTTAATTCCGTCAATACTTTAACTTTATTTCAGAGCCCAGGCTCAAAGGAAAAGCCTCTTGATGATGACGAGGATAGGAAGAACCCTCAGTTTATTCCTAAAAAGGGTTATTTTTATGAGCATGACGATCGTATGAATGCAGAGGATGGGTACGTCACATACACACACAAAATAGAAAAATAAATGTTTAACCTTTCAAGCGTAGGCTTTCTGGTTACTATACTTTTACTATTGTTTAAAAATATTCAGTTATTACTAGCGGCGAGTACCCAGCTCGACCGGTAATTTGTAATGTATAATTTTTAGTGAGCCAGAAGAAGGGGAGCCAAAGCCTGAAGAGAAGCCAAAAAAAGTGAGCAACGTAATAAGTGACCGCTGGACCCATGATATGTTTGACGAGGATGACCAGGCTCCAAAGACTCAGGATGAGCTAGCCACCAGATACGGCTATGACATTCGGAGTGATGACATGGCCCCTCGGGCTCGCCGGAGAAGGAAATACGGGTACGCCTTTTAATAATTCAATCACAAAATTATAGGGCGGCCCTTTGGTTTGAACGTTCAATACTTCATACTGTAGAATGATTTCCCCTTTCAATACTAGTTTCCCAAATTGCGTATGAATTTGTTATTGGTAAGTTGCTGTATTTTTTGTTGGGTGAGCCAACTGAAAAGTTCTAGTGAAGTCGTTTAACTTTTAACAGGCGAGGACCCAACACATATACTCGAAAGTGGGAGGAGGAAGAGGCGTATCAGAAGCCGCGCGGGACCTTCCGAGGAGGGCGTGGATTGGGCGGGCGTGGTCGGTCCAACTATAGGAACTCAATCAGTGGTGAGCCGCGTGTGTACGAGGCTGACTTCCCTGAGCTGGGCGGTGGGAGTCGTGGTGGGAGCGTAGGCCGTAAGGGCTCCACTGGTGAAGGCGAAGAGGAGAACAAGCCGCCACGCCCTGTCAAGAAGCCACACCCACCTCGTAACCCCGAGGAGAGCCTTAACACTAACAACAAGGCCCTCTCTGAGGATGAGACGCGTAATCGTAACGCAGTTCGTGGAGAACCGCGAGCCCAACCTCCTCGTCGACCCGATTGGGACATGCGTGACGATCGTGGGGATGACAGTGGGTACGGGAACCGTGGCTTTGGTCGCGGCCAGCGTGGCCGGGGTCGCAGGAGTGAGTTTCGAAATAGGAACCTGTATCCGGATCGCCGTGCCGGCCCAGAGTCATCCCTCGGTCCCCTGTCTTCTAAGGAAGACGAAGATGCTGCCTGGGAGAAGAAAGTTGAGGAAATTCGACGAATTGAGAAGGAGGAGCAGGCGAAACAAGGGGCAGGGAAGCAGTCAAGTTTCTCGCCCGCTCCTCGCATAACAGCCCCGGCTAAGTCTGCGGAGAAGAAAACGCTCCCTTTCACAAATACAGAATATACGGGCAGTGCCAGCCTCACAGCACATAGGAACCATTCTACTCAGCCACCACAGAGTCAGAAGTATGAGGAACAGGAGGGCTCGTCAGGACGAGGCGGCCGTCCCGTTGCTTTTCAGCATGATTCGGACCAAGTCAGCGTCAAGTTGGTAAGCATGGGACACTCGGGCATGGATTATGGGAATCGAACTAGCTCAGAAGTGGAGGGTGACAAAGGGCGACGTCCGCCTAAACGTAAGTTCTTATTATGCTGACTTGTATAGTTCCCTATATTATTTTTTATAAACATATTTGTATTAAATCCTAGTCCCTGGATTAAATCCCAGTTATAGTATGATTTAAATGGAATTGACATTGATTTAATGGGACATAAGTAATGCCATTATGATTCAATCCCACTCTGTCGATTAAATCATATAACTGGATGTGGGATTTAATGCGATTTACTGCTGCAAAATATTTTTCAAATTTGTTTATCCCAGTTAACCTAAAAATAAAAACCCGCCCGCCCTTCCTCTCGCTTTTTTTATTTTTTGCATGCCGATTTGTAATTAATTGTGTGTGTGTGTATTGCTCATACTAGAGAGCTACACAACCGAGAGACGACCTCAAATGCCACCACGGCTCCAACAGCAGCAGCATCAACAACAAGTTGATACTGGAGCACCAGCAGCAAAGCCGAAGCGGTTCTCGAGCCAGAGACAGCGACAGGATCCGTCAGCATTGGGCATGTCAAACGTGGCCGGAGGTTCTGTCCCAGTTCTTGGCCAACCACAAATGGGACAAGTTGTACCTGGGACCGGTCAAATGCTCCCTAGCTCTGTTCCCGTCTCCGTGATGTCAGGCTACGCGCCACAGGCATATTACGAACAGGGTTGGTTATTCGTTATTGATATACAGATATATTTACTTATATTATTCAGAAGTGGTCTAAATCCAAATCTACATTCCTCCAATGTTCCTCGTGCGCGCTACGAATTCAATTAGATTGGTGAAATACAATATAGGTTGTGATTTGAGATGATGGGCGTGAGTCATGAGCAGAGGCTAATCGGAACTTTTCTTTTATAATTCCTTCCTTGCCAGTTCCTGGAAGCTACGAGGCCCAAGTCTACGAAGGGTCCGGCAGCCCCATCACGATCCCTGGAAATCCCCTTGGACACGGTCCCTCCGTCTCCCCCTCAATGTGGACTGGAGGCGGATACTCGGCAGCTCATCCTTACCCATCACCACCCACCGGACCCCCGGTCCCTCCTGCCCCCTACGGTGACCCCAGCTTCATGAGCCCTCAGCCCCAGCCCATCTTTGCTCCGCCGCCCTATCCCCACCCTCAGTTTATTCAGGACCCAACCATCATTAACTACGTTCCCCCAGGCCCGCCTCCCTCCTTCGGCCCACCCTTCCACCCTCAAGGGTTCCAAGGATATGCACAAATGGTAGGCCTTCATATGCTCATCTCATACCATATCTTTTATTTATTTTGATTGGGACGTAGACAGCAAAATATGCCCGCGCTGAGCATTTATGACGTAAAATAAAATAATGTAGTTGTTGGTCGCATAGTGTATGTACACCCTACCCTGAAACAGGAAGAACTACTTGTGGGCTCTTTTTCACTCGACCATTACCCGAAAACTTCAAGGTAACCCAACCAAACTCTAATGGTACTATTAGGTTTTACTTGGTTAGATAAGGTTAGGTTGGGTAAATTAGTCAAATGAAAAGTAGTAGTTTTAGCTTATGACTGCCCTTGGTCGTTTGCGAGGAGCGTCTCCCGGTTTACGGTCCGGAGTAGGATTTCGACCAAAACCATAATTTGCCCCCAACTAGCTCTCGAAAGAGTCTAATTTCACCATGTAACACTATCTCAGCTGCTACGGCTCAGTAGTTATTGAATGTATCCCTTTGCACCCAAAATCGGTATGCCGAGGGTTCAATTCCCCACTTGGCATAATGTTTTGGTTCATTGCGTTCATATGTTTAACTTTATTTTAGTTAGGTTAGGTTACAGCGTACCAAAACTACTAATTCGTGACGACCTAACGAAACTGAATGTTGCTTAATCTACTCTAACTTTCAAAGAATTTTGTTTCAAAAATCGACCTAAAATGGAGTGAGATTCCGTCAGCAACATTTAGTAAGGTTAGGCTACTAATGTTTTGTGTGCCCGAAAGGAGTGTTTGGGAGCAAAGTGAGGTTTTGGGCCAAAGGCCAAAGTCCCACGCAGATTCTAAAGTCGCTTCCGGGGATGGGGTGTAGATGCAACATGCAACATATACTTTATCCCAAAGCAAAAAATGCAATTGAGCAAATCGGGACATCACCCAAACAATATGACTTTAAGTATGCTTTGGGAGTCGGGTAAATCCCGCATACTTATAAATGTACTTAAGCATTTGCGTCAAAGACCTGACCCTGACACCTATATTTGGTCATCTGCATATTTTTATCGAAACTAAAGTCTATTTTGTGTCAACTCTAATATTACGTCTATTATGTTATGAGAAGGTGTACTTCAAGGGTATATATCTTGATTCTAGGCACCAGGCCCGCCCGAGCTCTATCACGCTGGCGGCGTGACCTACTACAGTACTCAGAACCAGATGCAACGGCCCCACATCCTCGTCCCAACGAAGCATCCCAAAGGGATGGATCCCAAGCGGAGCCTCCGGCATCACCAGCCAGAGCCCGAACTCTATCATCAGTACGACTCTCGCCCTGACCTTGAGCCCGGGGTCATCCTGGAAGTCTCCGCCGGAGACCCGCTCTCCTACAACTCCCCTGGGCCCGACGAGTTCGAGGAAGTTGGCCAGCAGTTTGAAGACGCTCTCAGCCTCCAGCCCAGTACGGACAGGTACGTGGGAGCCGCGGGCTTGAGTAACTGTGCTAGTAGATAGACTCCTCTAGAGCCTAGACCTTGTATTATGGTTCCCTGGTTTCAGTTCCTGCTTTGTATCCTTTGTATGTATTTAGTGTACATGAAGACTGTTTCTATAATGTTCCTAATGTAACTAGGGTTAAGAAATCCCCCTCACCAGCCCCCCTTGACCTAAAGGCTGAGCCTACGCCGAGTTGGTCGGATCAAATGGCAGAGCTAGCCTCCCCAATTAATTCCCCGTCACAGCCGGATCCGCCGGTTGACCTCTCTCAGCCGCCTAAGGCGGAAGTTGAACAGAAGTCCAAGGGAGACGTACCTTCATCTCTCCAGGAGGATAATTAATAGTACATATGGATTCAATCCATTGACGAACTTGCTGTAATCAAGTCTAAAGTCTGGGCCTAGTATCCAAGGAGCAGTTTTTAAGTTCTAAAAGATCTAATCATGGTCAGCTTTACGCAGGTGGGCCGTAGTCGGCACTGTGTTTAATATTAATTTGACATCGATGACTCATACTTTAACTAGAAAGTATTAAACTACTTGATTATATAACTGACCCTCATTTGATTAAATGGTGACTTAATAATAAATATAAATTGATGTAAACAATAATATTTAGGAAGTACGCAGTAGATTTTTCTCTGGCTAAAGTGACTGGCTTGTTCATATGGTTCGTATTTCTTATAGTTTTCAATTGTTGGAAGTTGTATGTTTATTTTTGGAAATTCTTGGTCTTGGTACCGCCGGATATAATGTATTTGTAGTTACTCTATCTTTTGTAGAATCGATTTAAGTTTAATTCAAGCCTAATTCAAATTTCAAATGCGTTTTGCTATATCGTAGTAAAATTAGACTTTTACACCTACTCTTGCTCTACCTAACAACGTACTACATATATGTGGTATCTATAAGTTCTTAATAAAATTACTTGTGGTCTGTAAACTCTTAATAAAATTACTATTAAGTCTTTCTGTTTGATAAATTATGACTTGTGACGAAACAGTGTCAGTTAGTAAGGTTGGATTGTGCATAGGTACTACTTGTGCTTAGTCTGTAGCCACGTGGATTTAATTAAGTGTAGTTTTTGAATTATATTACCAATAGTTCAGAAATTGGATGTTGTCACCTATTGTAGATGCTATACTTATTGTGAATTAATCATCAATTAAATACTTGCTTACACTTGTACAGTTTGTTATAATAGCTTATACAGACATTCAGACATTATGTACTCTTTGTGACAGTAGCACAATCTTTACCTTACCTTTTGTGTACCATTTACAATGTATTTAAATCTTTTCTGAAGTTAATTGACATTATTCTTATTAAAGAGTATTAGTCAATATTACATTACTGCATAGTCTGAAATAGAAAATATATAAAGCAGGGTTTATGGTACCTACCTATGGCTATGGAACTGTAATTGTGGTGAGTGATGATGATAAGTGATTCGGAGGCTGGGTTACAGAAATAATTAAATTCAGGACACTACTCACAACTAGACTAGCGACACGAATTTAGTGCTTACCTATGTCATATGTCATTGGAGGTATAAAATATGTATTACTCCCTTTTTGTAAAATGACTATAATTACTTACTACTTATTAACAAAGCTCTTACACCTTACTGAATAAAGTGTAGAAACAAGGGTACATGATAAGCGGCTACGATTCATTTCATTAGGCTTGAAACATGTACCTTGAAGTTTTAGAAAGTTGATGAAGAGGCAAGTTGTTGTAAAAGTAAAACAATCGTACTAAGTACATATAATGTAGCAGATATTAGAAGTGATTGGGTATTGTGCTATTTGAGAACCTACACAAAAATGCGCAATATACTTTACCTTTCGCAATTTACTTTCGAAAATATATGTATTTAAACATTCAGAACGGAGCAGCTACATTGAGATTATTACCATAATCTTTTCCCTGGAAATAAGTATGTCAGATTTAATCGTAAAAGGATCGGAAAGCCAAGCGTACTGTATATGTAATGATTGCTTAGAAACAATTGATTCCACGTTTCACCGTTTCCGGTCGAAGTACTTTCCAATCTAAAAATCCGCGGTTTTTTGTAATCACCACTAACTATAAAGTTATCGAAAGTTTGGAGCCTCTCTTGGCAAGTGTATTTAGATTAAATGAATTATTAATCCTACGCCATTTTGTAAGGTAGTATTCCTGTTAGATTGAATTAGGATTTTATTTACTGTACTTTCTTTCCCAAAAGTAATATTGACTTTGTTAAGTGATCATATATGAAGAATAGGAATGGATGCTCCACGTTGAAGATTATTCTCTGGCGTGCCGGCACACGATCTACCCCTGAAATTGTTTGAGACACACTTTGGAATTTAGTTTCTAGTAGAAAAAAACTAAATTAGGAGTATTTCTAACGGGTTACCGGGAAAAGTCTACATTTTTGTTAACGTACTCATAACTGTAGGCGCCACACCCTCAGTCCCTTCTTCATTCACTTCCACGGATGCCGCCGCTACGAAGTTCGTAAAGTGTAGGTCGCTGTCGCAGGAAATTCCGGTAAAATCTGAAGCTTGATACGAAATGGAGCCCATCCTTAGCTAAACGAATTCAAAATGATTTAATATAGTCAACGCCAAAAAATGTAGACATTAGCCCTAAATATATGTATATAAATTATGAAATATAGACATTTGGATACATACGTCGCAACACTTTAATTTAGGATATTCTTAGGTTACCTTTGCGAGCAGGCCGTCCGCTAAGAAGTCTCTCAAGAAATCCAACTTAAACCTTGGAAGCCAAACCTCAATCCATTTCCTTTGAAGTTTGCTAGGGATCCCTGAGAGCGGATATTCCTTCAGCTTGGTTTCCATAAGAGATAGGCCCGTCCGTTGATTCGGAAGAAGGATAATGAAACCGAAACGGTCTCCCTGTACATAAATTCCGTGACTATGGATTTAGGCTCAATAAGGAAATAAGGTCTCTACCTGAAAAGGAAGCAAAATGGCGGATCCATCCAGCTCTGGAAGGTAGGCATGGTGGAAGTAGTCGTCATGATTCATTATATGAACGTTGACCCGCTCATTGTTGTTCAGGAAGAACTGGCCCATCCGCGTAGAATGGAGTCCAAACTTCTTTTTCCAGGGACCAAGGAATCGAGAAATGCTGAGTACCGCTCCGCCAGTATCATTGTGGAACCTGTCTGGAATTAACCAAATCAAATTGCTACTATTTCATGACTAAAAACCTACTTTCAGCAGCTTGGGACCAAAAGGTGTGATGCAAATACGAATGGAGTAGAGCTGTTGCCTT
>JAQFZY010002251.1:0-12333 GCA_034696285.1 Hypogastrura burkilli
CAACAGTTTTTTTGGCATTCTCAAATAACAGAGCACAAGAAACCCACCACCGGACCAGATTGATGAATCCAATAGTACGCAGGGAAAAGCGAGTTATATATCTGGATCGGAGGCAGTACGCTCTCCTTACAACATACAAAGGAGATCGCATCACAAATCACAAAGTATTGCGTTTTCACTTTTTGTTTTAACAAAATATCATACACCCTTGCTTACTTTAGATCATTTGACGCTGAACAACACGTTTTGCGTTTAAATGGATACCAACGTTATAAGTCGCTTTTTTGACCCTCAGGGTGATCAAAGGTCACATATGTATGTATTGGATCACTTCTGCTCGTTAAAAAATTCTGAAACTTTTCACACTTTGTATATCTATTGACGCTGAAGAATGTTTGGCAGAAATAAATAAACTGAATAAACATCTCAGATTTGGGTTTTACTTTTGTTTTTCAAAAATCGAAAATAAAATATGCGCGAAATAAGAGTGCGTATAAACATTTAATTAAAGCATGAAACGCTCCATTTTAGACCCAACCTTTAGCAGAAGTATAGATTGCAGCTTTGAGTTAATTCGAATTCCCAACCCCCAACCCAAACTGACCAGTCAAGTATTTTATTGAAACTTTGTTCGTTTGTTCGATGTTTTATTAATTTAAATCATATTGTATCCGCTTAAAAATACTTTTTCTTGTGTATTTTTACATCGGATGTCTGAAGAGTACCGATGTATACAAACTTGTATTGTGTTCTAGTAGGGTGGTACCTGCTATGTACTGTTGGTGGAATTAATGATAGAATCAATCAACCCGATTCTCGAATCCGAGGCCTCCTAACTTATCGGATTTGCTCTTATCGCTGAGGCCTCGGATTTCGAAGTATTATTGTACCCATACTGAATAATATTTTACTATTACCACATACTAATGTACTTACTATAAAAGATATTCTTGGACTTGGGAGTTCGTCACTTCACTAATTTTTCTCATTTATCATCCGCAGTCATCATGGCTTAATTATGTTTACTTATAGTGAAAGACGATAATGAAGTAATAAATATATTATGTCATTCCTAAATTAGGTTATTCCGTGCTATAGTATTGTAACGTGCAATGCTCACGCCATTTCAATTTTATGCAATTATATACATATATACTGCATGTTTGTAATATGAAGTATATCATGGTCAACGGTCGATGGTGTTGATGGCCGATGACACGATCAACATACATACATAGGTACTACCTACTACGTGTACTGGTGTACTTGCTACGGAACGGATGGAGGCATGGTACTATGAAGAGTAAAAGTGGGCCGGAGAAAGTAAAAACTCAATTTAGGATACGATTTAGAGCAGACTAGCGACTATACGCCATTAGAATAAAGCAATAGTTGATTATACTTGCACGTGTCTAATAATTCTTATCATTACCTACGCTTTGCAGGTGGGTAATATAGAGAAAGGTTGAAACTTGCTACAAACTTGGGACTCGAACTACTGGAACCTGAAAATACGAAAGCCTAGCCCGGCCCCTGAATGTTCAAGCCATTTAAATCTCTAACTAGATTATGTAGCAGTACCTCGTCAGTATTAGTACTCAATAACCCTCTCCTCCGTTACGGTGGCAGTGAAAGAGGCATTGCCACGCATTTGAAGCAGTTACAGTTGACTAACTCGAGTACCATGGCTCCGCTCTTTACAAAGCAAGAAGAGGCCCTGAACCGGATCAATGAATTGGTGAAAGCCAATGGTGTGGTGATTTTTAGTAAAACTACATGTCCCTACTGTATTAAGGTTAGCAAGGAAAATAAAATTGTATCATCTTCATATATTATATTATCATTATTCCACTATCTGGTATAATAAATACTTTATGCTTCGTATACAAATTGCAGGTTAAAGGTCTCTTCTCCGAGCTCAATGCAAAGTATCATTCATTGGAACTGGACAGCATTGAGTCCGGTAAGTTTCACTGTTTTTTTGAGCAGTAATAATACTGGTTTATCTACACATACTGAAAACCTTTTTCTGTATTTTTTTAGCTGACGCCTCGTTAATTTTAGCAGCACTTAAGGCTAAGACGGGCCAAAGCAGCGTTCCGAATGTGTTTATTAACGGGCAGCACATCGGTGGATGTGATGATACTTTTAAAACTCATCAGGAGGAACGCCTAGTTCCACTTCTTCAAGCCGCACGTGGTGCGTCCACTGTCACCCGTGGGAAAAATGATTATGACTTTATTGTTGTTGGAGGTGGATCTGGAGGCCTTGCAGCGTCAAAAGTTGGATCAATCAACATAATATGTGAATTTTTCATAAAATTGGGTCATAAATCAATTAAACCTATTGTATAGGAAGCTGCCAGACTAGGAAAGAAAGTTGCGCTTCTTGATTTTGTGAAGCCTTCTCCACTGGGTAGCACGTGGGGCATTGGAGGAACATGTACGTTTTGTTCTTATTATTTGTGGTAACATCTATGTGTATCATATTATGTATGTAGCTTTGTACAGTTGCAAATAGTTTCTGTTTTGCTCATAGGCGTCAACGTAGGTTGTATTCCAAAGAAACTTATGCACCAGGGAGGACTTTTAGGACAGGCTCTTGATGACTCAAGAGCCTTCGGCTGGGAGTTCGCTGAAAATAGTAAGCGGCCGATGAGTATTGTGATTTACGATAGTTACGGACACCACAAATCTTCTCTTGTTTTCATAGGGCAACATAATTGGCCCTTCATGGTACAGGCGATTCAAGATTACATTAAATCTATAAATTGGACCTATAGGGTGGCCCTCCGCGACGCAGGTGTAATTTATTTTAATGAGTTTGGCGAATTTGTTGACAAAAACACATTAAGGGTAAGTACTTATTGCGCCTGATATACTGTGGGTGGAAATAATCGTAAAATCTCGAAACCCTTTTTTTTAATCCGAGCCTCAGCGATAAGAACAAATCAGATACGATATAGAGGCCTCGGATTGGAAAGTAGGTTTACAGATTTTACAATTATTTCCACCAACAGTATGTTGGTTCTGTAGCCTCTTGATGTCTTGATGCAAACAAATGCTTTCATACAGACAACAGACAAGAAAGGGAACCAGAAAACTCTAACGGCAGATGATATTTTAATTGCGGTGGGTGGCCGTCCTCGCTATCCTGACATTCCTGGAGCAAAGGAGTTCGGTGTGACTTCGGATGATATTTTCTCCCTTCCATATCACCCCGGGAAAACCCTCTGTATTGGAGCTTCGTACATTTCTCTTGAGACGGCTGGATTTCTGGCCGGGCTTGGAATTGAGACGACTGTGATGGTTCGTTCAATTCTTTTGCGCGGTTTTGACCAGCAAATGGCGGATTTGGTAGGAGAACATATGCAGGAGCACGGGGTAAAGTTTCTCAGGGGTTGGATCCCTACTTCGATCAGGAAGATCGAGGGCGGAACTCCGCCAAGGTACATGGTGACTGCTAAGGAAACCAATGGGGATAACACGCGGGAGGAGGAATACAATACCGTGGTCCTTGCCATTGGCAGAGACCCCTGTACTCCTGATCTCAAGTTGGAAAACGCTGGTGTCAAATTGAGTGACAAGTAAGCCAAACTAGGAAAGGCTGATATGGGAAGACTAATTCCTGATATTCTATATTCTTATCTGAGGCTAATCATTGAGCTTTATTCTACAGAACCGGTAAAATCCTTACAAATGAGGCCGACCAAACGAATATCAGTAATATTTATTCTGTTGGAGATACCGCTGAGGACAGGCCAGAATTGACGCCTGCAGCTATTCTTGCCGGAAAGCTCCTCGCTCGTGTAAGTTTTCGGTTTGTTTAGTTTTTTGCATCACAGTGAATACTTAAAACTTAATATCTTATTAAGGAACATTGGAACTCGGAATAAATTAACATAATTTCTGATTTGATTTTCAGCGTCTTTATAATGGGGCCAAGACTCTGACTGATTATGAGAAGGTTCCAACTACAGTGTTTACTCCGATGGAATACGGGTGTGTAGGATTGTCCGAGGAGGCTGCGACAGCTAAATATGGGAAGGATAATATCGAAATATACCATTCAAACTTTCAAGCTCTCGAGCACGCTCTGCCAAAGCGGGATCATAACAAGTGCTATGCTAAGCTTATTTGCTTGAAAACGGAAAATGTAAGTCGTACAGAACTATTTTTGAGTTGAACGATACTATGTTGACGCTTTCTTGTCGTTTACTAAATAGGAGCGAGTGATTGGTCTACACTATTTAGGACCGAACGCCGGCGAAGTAACTCAAGGCTACGCAATAGGATTCAAGTTTGGTGCGAACAAAACAGATTTTGATGAACTTATCGGCATTCATCCAACAACTGCTCGCGTAAGCGAAACAGTCTTTTTCTTCCATCCCTGATGATGATGATACGCCATTCCATATTTCTTATATTTATCTGTTTAACTTGTGTTACAGAACTTCACTGAACTGGACATCACAAAAGCTTCTGGCCTTGACCCCATGAAGAAGGGTTGCTGTGGATAGGTCATCCTGGGTTTCTACTGAATGAATGATTTCCGGCCTGTACTTTGATTGGTTAAAAATTCAACGACGCCGTTAAGCTTCCAAGTCCACCATCGCCATCCATACTTTTCGCCTTTGTCAACAATATTTTTCTCTTCCGCTGCGTTGATCTTTCGGAATTTTACTTTCTTACCCTTTGTGGAATGCGTCCATGGCATTTGTAAATGTAAATCAGAATATATATTCTCATTACAATCGTAGTTCCAAAGAAAATAAAATTGTCAGGAAGGTCATGAATAGGAATTAGGACTAGGAGTAATACAAGGATAATTGATATTTGAAAATTATTCTTGCACCCACGGGTGCAAAATCTTTCATAAATTCGAGAATTTCCTCCCGCGCGGGAACCTAAATGTCCTTCCAACATTAAAAATCGAAGTCAACACACTAACCAGCGAAGCGCATATTCTAAAACTGAGACATAACAAAAAATTATTTACAATGCAGATAAATTTCGTTTTTGCTTAATCAGGCGTAAACTATAATTTATTTCAGTTAACTACGCGAACTTAGTGAGAGGTCCTCTATTTTGATAAACTTTTTTTTAAATGCTAATAGATAAACGTAAATTAACATAATTCAAAAGTTTCACCACCGTATAACCAAGAGTTATATTGTAACGTTGATGGAGCTAAGACATATATAATAAAAACTGTATTTTTCCTTTGATCTGATTAACACGGTCTACCACGTTGAAAGTTTCCCAAGTTCTAAGCAGATCCGAACCTTTAGTTCTTCGAACAAAATCCCACTTATCACGTCCACGAAAGCGAAGGTCAAGCGCAATTTCTAGCAGTGGATTCGCTACTGCGGTAGGAGGCGGTCCATTTCAAGCCAAAAATATTTCTTTAAAGGTTGTCTTGGCCCAGTCTTCCTCTGCCATATGCCAATTTCTCCTTTTATTTCCCTCTTTTCCTTTTCCTTTTCATCCTTTTCTTTTTCTCTCTTTTTCTTTCCCCTCCTTTTCCTTTTCTCTCCTTTACTCTTTCCTCCTTTTCTTTTGCACTCCTTTTCTCTTCCCTTTTCTTTTTCTCTCCTTTTCTTTTCCCGTCTTCACTCTTCCCTCCTTTTCTTTTTCTCTTTATTTTCTCTATCCGCCTTTTTTCTTCCCTCCTTATCTTTTTCTCTTTATTTTCTCTATCCGCCTTTCCTCTTCCCTCCTTTTCTTTTTTCCTCCTTTTCTTTTTCTCTCCTTTTCTCTCCCCTTCTTTTCTTTCTTTCTCTCCTTTTCTCTTCCCTCCTTTTCTTTCTCTTCCCTTCCTTTCTGCTTTCCTCTTTCCTCCCTTTTTCCTTTCCTCTTTCCTTCCTTTCTCCTTTCCTCTTTATTTTTCTTTAATCTTCACCTTAATCGCTTTTACCTCTTTAATGTATTTGATTCTACTTATTTAGTAGTAAGATCTGTACTGATTAGAAAATTAGAAAATCAGCAAATCTTCCCCTTTTTTCGTTCCTCCTTCCTTTTTGTCTCCCCCTTCTTTTCCGTTCTTTTTTTTAATTTTTAATTTTTTGGCCGAAAATTTCCTCCTGCGCTGCGCTATAGCGCATGAAAGATTTTGCACCCGTGCTTGCACCATGTATTATTATATGGCTTATGCAGGGTTGTTGGATTTAAATCAATGATTGAAAGCTAGATTTTTTTTTCTGCAAAAAAAATGTTTTTTATAAAAATTGTGTATTAACTGCTGTATGTAAAACTCAAGAAGCAAATTGAAATTAATCATCAGTGATTTCAAATTGCGAACAATAATACTTATTGCTATTTAGTATACATATAGCGGGTCCGGCAGCCTATATTTCAATCCACCGACTCCTAGGATAATTTCAAATTTCCCGCACGAAAAACAGATCTGGTGGCGAACTACAGGGTCCCTGCTGGTCTTTACTAACTAACTGCCAACTAAGTTTGTGAAGATTGCTTTATGCAATCTTAACTAACATCGGTTAGATTTTACGTGTTTTAGTTTGGCCAGGCAAATTTTCCTAACCTAACCTATCTTAAATGGAAATAATAAGCGGCCCGGCACCAGAAATTCTGGTGCGTAAATTTGAATTTCAAACTACTGTAACAATCAGATCACATTTTCTTTGCTGTTTAATTAACTGTTTGGGCACCGTATATATGTATATGTACATATATACATACGCGTTTTCAGTGGATATTTATGTATGTGGGTATGTCCGCTATCTCCTCTGGAACTACTGTACGTATTCGAATGAGCGATAAGTTAAAATTTTCCTAATTTTAGCGAAAATTATTCGCCCCAAACAAAAGTTGACTTTTTGCAAAAACAAATGTGCACATGGTAGGAATCGAACTCGAGACCGTTTGCCAAGTAGTCGGCAGCATGGGGTCGGGTGGCTATGTGTAAAGAGCCAAGCATGGAAGAATGCGCTTGCGCACTGGCCATGGCCATGCATAGAGTCACGGAAACTTGCCAGAAACATTGATTTTAGTTAGGTTAGGGTCGGAAACATTCCGGAAACATTGATTTTAAGTTAGGTTAGGTTCGGAAACTTTCCGGAAGCATTGATTTTAAGTTGGGTTAGGTTCGGAAACTTTCCGGAAACATTGATTTTAAGTTAGACTAGGTTCGGAAACTTTCCGGAAACATTGATTTTAAGTTAGACTAGGTTCGGAAACTTTCCGGAAACATTGATTTTAAGTTAGGCTAGGTTCGGAAACTTTCCGGAAACATTGATTTTAAGTTAGGTTAGGTTTTGGAAAGGTTCATGGTGCCGACGGGTCCGAATTCGATTTTTTTTAGACAATAGCGATCGGATGGTATTTAGATTGGGACAGTTGTGCCGGTGGTCCTGAATTCGACTTCGTTGAGGTAATAATTGTCGGATCGGGTTATGACAAGCAAAACGGCTCCCGAAGAGTTAACCCTAATTCGGTCTCTCGGGTTTCCGTTCAGGGCATTCACCCCGGATGCGTATATTCAATCCACCGAGTCCTGGGATAATTTCAAATTTTACCGGACAAAAACATACGTGGTAGCGAACATCAGGGTCCCAGAACAAACTAAAACACGGAAAATCTAACCTAAGTTAGTAAGTAATTGCTTCGCGATCTTAACTAACTTCGGGTAGATTTTACGTGTTTTAGTTCGGTCAGGCGAATTTTCGTAACCTAACCTAACCTAAATTGAATTAAAACAATTAATACACTTCTACGACAAGTAAGTGGCTTATCTGAGGAGTCGGTGGTTTGTATATAAGCCCTCCGGATCGTAAGATCGGGGTTCGATGTAGTGGATCGCGCGGAATTTGATATTTGCTTTTCCCCACCACCACCAGCATAGCAGCAGCAGCAGCATAGCTCAGCCAAATTAAGGTCCAATACAAAGAATGACAGAAAGTGCGGTTCGTCTTGTACAGCGTGCAGTATGTACATATGTACATACTTACTAACCAGCTATGTACATAGCATCGTATTGCGTATTCCATGATTATATGATAAAATCCACCATCTTATAACACCATCACCCCTCAACCTCTAAAACTGAAAGGTTCTAAATATCCCAATATTTGCGTTTTCATTGGCCATACAAGAGTATAACTTAAGTTTAAACTGAAGTTTATCCAGGCAGAATTAACTAATTATTTTGACGTGTCATATCCGGCGCCCGTGACTGGGACGGCAAGGGGTTATGTTTGATGTTATTATTATTAGCTTTAGCGTTGTTGTGGTGGGTGGTGGAGCTTCTGTAAAGTAGGGGACTTTTGTCTGACCGACGACGACGCTCATCTATGCCGATTATTGTGAATTGCGACGGGGTGCCGTTCTCGGAAGTCAACTCAAAGTGAAAGGTGTCACGAATTAGTATCACGCATTCGAGTGTCAGGTCAGCCGAAGTGACGAGCGATACAACGTTCTTAAGCGTTTGCTATTGAGTGGTTGAGGTGACAAGGTGCAGCTGGGTTAGTTTCGCTACTCACATTCACCGTAACCGTATACATATTAATACTTGCGATCACGGCACGGCTTCGCCGCTTGCTTAGCGGAGTTGGCTCTAGGTTTCCAACGAATTCGAAGAAACAAATAATTGGATTTTCTTATCATAGGAATAAGCCAACTCAGGTATAAGTGTAACGTATACCATGGTAGACTACATTCAGCAAAGATCACGGATCAATAAAGATAAACAGTTTTATCTGGTAGTAACCGTCTTATGTCATAACGTAACTGACAAAAGAAAGGTAAACCAAATTCTCATAATGCGAGTGAGTGTTGAGGTTGAGTTGAGATTTCTATGCTGCGAGAGCTGAGAGCTGAGCTGAGAACTGATAAAACAGATAAAGAGTTTCAGATTTGTAGAGTGGAAACCAGTCGAACAACAGCCTTGCTACAACTACAACCCGGCGGCGCTAACAGGACAGCTAATAGTCAACGGAATGGCTAGCTGAATCTATGCTTTGCGTTTTGTCTAGTGCAACTTTACAGGTATGCGCTCCATACGTGGTCTTTCCCTGGTCTTTTGCCAGAATAAAATGTCCACCGTTTCTCGTGTATACGCTTATAAATCAATGAGATGTGAATGAAGATAGAAAAAAGTTATACCTCACCGCTCAGGAAAAACAAGACAAACATATTCCTATGAAGATACAAGTAATGATAAGCAGAAGTAAATATTTGGCGTTTTAAAATTCTGCGTTGAAAACAGAACTAAATTTTTCAAAACTTGTTTGGTTACTACATTCGCGACGACGTTTTAACTGAAACTATGTAGTAGAAACTAAAAAAGCAATGCTCCATTACAAATTAACTTAGGTTTAAACAGCGTATTTGTGTTGTTATAGCAGCAATGCTGGAAGCGTAATCAAGGTATTGTTTGGGGATGAAAAACGCATAGCGGCTCTAATTCCTAAGGTGAATAAACAAACAACAAACTAACGCCCGCGCCTGTTGTTACGGGGGCTGTGTCCGGTGTAATCAAAAGTTAACCTTAGGTATGCAATCCGTACGACCTCCGAAATCTTTCCACTGACCTACAGCTTCAGGGTTACGTTTTAGCAGAAAAATTATAGAACAAAAAAAGTCGCGTATCGTGGTCTAGGTCTGGCCTTCAATTTGAGTTTTAGAAAAAGTTCAATTTGTGGCCTACTTTTGACCTTCGTTCTTTGCAAGTTAGGTACATTTCCTTAAACATTTATTATAATTTTATTCCATTTTTGTGCCGTTTCAAATTTAGCATCGACTAGTGGGCTCATTTATGTTTTGCCTTAAGTTTAACCGTAGTTATGCTCTAAAATTTACGATTACGGGATTTCTGTTAAATTTCGAAATTAACTCAAAACATATTAAATTAGATGGCTTATTCGCCCTTGTCTTTAAATAAAAATCCCAGTGAAATATTCATTACCCGGTAAATATGTCTACTTAAACTTCTCAGTCCCAGAGGTCACACAAACAATATCACGAAAGATTACGAAAATTGTCTTGGATTTTATAGCAAGCTATACTCAAATTCTTAGGAAAATCTATTTAATTGGTGTAAAGTATCCAGGGATGGAAAATAAGTTATGTTCGGTTCGGAAACTTTCGGAAACTTTTCAGAAACATTGATTTTAAGTTATGTTAGGTTCGGAAACTTGCCGGAAACAATGATATTAAGTTCGGTTAGGTCATGTTAGGGTTTGGACAGGTTCAGTGGTGCCGGCAGATCCGTATTAGATTCTTTGAGACAATAATTGTCGGATCGGGTTTGGATTTGGAGTTTAGACGGTACCGGTGGTACCGACTGGCCTGAATTCGACTTCTTTGAGACAATAGTGATCGGATCGGGCTTGGGCGGGCCCAGTGATGCCGGCGGCCCATATACGACTTCTTTGTGACAATAGTGATCGTATCGGGTTTGGACGGGCCCAGTGGTGCCGGCGGCCCGAGATCGATTTCCTTGAGTTAATATCGGTCGGATCGTGTTATAATCGGCAAAACGTTACCCAAAGATGTACCCATAATTCGGTCTCTCGGGTTTCCGCTCATTCCCATTCCCCCCGGATCGTAAGGTCGAGAAACGTGCTAGTACAACATACAATGCGTACTTCTACATTTTAGGCAAGAACTACGTAAAAACAAAGACAATGGCGAATAAGTCATCGAATTTTACATGTTTTGAGTTAATTTCGACAGAAATCCTTCAATCGGAACTCGCAACGCTTGTTTTATACTTTTTAAGGGACTCATCATCATCACCTTAGGAGAATTTCGCGTCTTTGCTGACGCCGTATTTTATTTGAGTTTCAAATCTAATTTCTCGGATCCGAATTACTTAGAGTTGTGGAACTGATAAAACAGATTTCAGAAACAAACAGACACATGTGTCACACCCCTAAGCGTGGATATATGTACTAAAGAAGTTTTGGAAAATTGAAATCTGTTTCGAATGCTGCAAATGAGAGAGCCAAAGATTTCCTTCTACTTCTCATTACTTGCATTTTCATACGAATATGTTTATGTCTTGTTTTTGTTTCGTTATTACCTGCTGATTGTTTTATAAGCCCACACATTAGAAGCAGCTGATTTTATTTTGTTAAAAGACCAGGGAAAGATCATGTATGAAGCACATACTTAGTTCCATAGTAGATAGTAAGTTTTTGATTTCTAAACGTGCGTGGTAAGTACAGCCTTCATTACGCATCGTGCAGACATCACGCTTACAAATATGTGTTTCGCAGCATATGTAGTAGTAATTTCTTAAATTTAGATAGCAGAAAACCCTATAGAAACTCAGGTCATGTGAAGCCGGCTTCTCATAAGCTGCGAAATGTGCAGGATTTACTTTGAGGAGTGTTCTTCTCATAGCGTTTTTCCATATAGAGTTTTGATGCGCGATTACTCGCTCGCGCAGGGGGACAGACAGACAAACCGAATCTATATACCGCATTTCCTGCGTTAATACGGTAATAGATTAAATTGGTCTTAATTAGTCTACCATATACGATGTCATGTCGACATGATGCGTAAACTGTAGATATACGGTGCGGGTGTAATAAATCTTTATGCTTTACGTAAATGTAAGCATGCTCCGCAAATCGTTAGGTTTTAAAGTATCAGTTGGACACGGTACCCCGGTAGGTAATTCATAATGGAAATGGAAAAGACTCATCTCATCTGTGAGATTATCTATGAGAGGCCTGAAGATTCCGATTGGACTGAACCTAACCATTCGCACGGAGAAAATTTTTTGTCACATATGTTAGAAAAATTAAATTGCGGAATTAGCCGTATCCGGTCATTCTAAGACTTTTGAGACATAAATACTAATTTCATTGAGAATTTTCGAAAATTTTGTCATTATCCCATCGTACGGTACTAAGAATGACTATTTTTGGGCTGATACAGGCAGTTGTAATTTGACCTTTCGACGGACTTTTTCGTTGCGAATGCTGAGTACGGCTTTTTAGACGCTTAATTTTATTCCAATTTAAAGCTGAAATTAAGGCGAAAACACCTAATTCTCCGGAATTGGTACTTGAACTTAAGGGTACCGCGCCAAAGTTCAATCTGACGAACTAAATTAATTACTGTACCATTGCGAACTGTGGTTACTTTGAAGATATATCTTAGTCAAATTGACAGATGAAATTTAAATTTTCTGATTAAATAGTAAATTTAAATTTCCTCTGCATTGGGACTTAACTGTACCTCTGAAACTATACGTTTACTCCTGTTATAGTGGCGAACCACTACTAACTGATGCTGTCCGATATATGTATATACGTAATCATAATTGTTATGAATGCATTTGTATCATTATTACCTAGTATAC